>JBBMKA010091914.1:0-13050 GCA_037833695.1 Sechiopsis laciniata
GAACGACTCTTTAAACTCTTTGGACCAACTGTGTGGGAACGGTCCAGGGCCAACTGTGTGGAAACGGCCCAGAGCCACCTGTGTGGGAACGGCTTTTAAATCTTGTGTGGACCAGCTGTTTAGGAACAGTCCCTTAGGTCGAGGGTAAAGACCCTCGAGAGTAGCCTTAGCCTAGAGTCAGTCGTTGAGCTGACCGCTTGGCCGAAAGTTAGAGACTTCCGAAGATCCAGAGGGTTTTGGACATTGTGTCCCAGTTTTCTGCGCTGGTAATAGTTTACTTGTGTACTTGATTGCTATGATGCGTTGTTTCGTACTGTACCCCGATTGGGGATTCTTACTGAGTGCCTTTGTACTCACCCTTATTTATGTGGTTTTCCACTAGATAACTTGGGACAGCACCGGGATGGCTAGAGGAGGAGCTGCATGATCATGAGAGCCACCGGCATTCTGCTTTATGTTTATGTCTTTTCAGTTTCAGCATGTAGTTGGATTTGTAGTCCACAGGGAACACTTATATTTTTATTTTGAAAATGCTTGAGGATGTTGATTTTAAATACTGGCCAGGGTTTTATTTATTTAAATAAAATGTTTTTAGTTTATGCAAACTCATGATTGGAATGTCTTTTATGTTTAACTGTTTTTACTTCCATGCATGCTGAGTAAGGACTAGGTTTAGGACCACTTTTGGGTCAGGTCCTTACACGACTCGTCCAGTAAAAGGACGAAAAGGTACAAAAGAAAAATTGGTGCGTTGCATCTGGCGGCTCACATAGAATTTGAACCCATACCTTGATTAAGCGAGAGAGTGAGACAATGTGTTATTTGACGAACTCGCATTGCTTGATCCGCGCATCAGCGTGCCTAAATTTCCTAGCCTCCACGATGTTGTTTCTTCCACTGACTCTGACAGCACGGACTCTGAAGGAGAATAATAAAGGAAGTCTTTGTCTTTACCCACATTCCTTTCCTCTTTTATTATTCCTGTGATCACGCTACTTTTTAATGTAATCATTTTCTTCATCTATTTCCTGTTTTAGAAGTCTACTTTGACTAATGTTGTGTCGAAATCTTGCTTTTTAATTTCGCGTTATAAAAACACTAATGAAAAATGCTAAAATAGTTAATCTTCCTTTGGACTTTAATTGCTTGTAACTTTAACAAGGTTAACTTCGGATGGTCCTTATTCAGACTTAGGAAAAATTGACATTTTATTGGGGTTGAATCTGGAAGCTTTGAATCAAGGAAATTGAGTCTAAGAACAAACTAAGTTTGGGGAAACTAAGCCTCACCTTCATTGCGGACAATGAAAACTTTAGGTTTGGGGGCGAGGGCAAGCCCGAGGAGTGTATAGAAGAAAGAAAAATAAAGTGAGCATATAAAAAAATGTATATATTTTACAAAAAATAAAGATCAAAACATTCTGGGCAAAATAGAAAAGGAGCAAAAGAGCAAATAGTCGTAGGAATCTCAAAGTACTCCGCTGTCCACCAAAATTGCAAGCTTGAGACATTCCATTGCTTAGGTGGGACGTTTTATGCTCAAGTGAATCATGCTAAGAACTGCAAAATTATGGATATGAGTGCAACCCGAGTAGGAATGCAGAAAGCATAGCGGAAATCCTCAAGGATCTAAGGACCTAAATAGCAGCCTTGACGGAATATTTTTGGCAAATTTAAGATGATCAAAGGGTTGATTGAACTATTTTAGAGTCATAAACTTTGACCCTAAGACATATGCATTCTACTAGGAACGATTAGGAGAAGAACCAAGGCAAAGGAGGAGGAGTTCTAATAAGAGAAGGACAAGGATGATTAAGTGCATGGCATATTAAGGCAGTGGAAATCCAAAGAAAAGAATTTTTTTTTAACAAGAAAGGAAGCACAACATTATGATAAGTATATTACTACTAGCAGTTCTTTTACCTAAAGTAGCATCGCTTGGGACGATCAATGATTCAAGTTTAGAGGTTTTATGACTCTTCAATGAGCCAATATTAAAAGACTTTAGAATCATTGTTGTACTTTATTTAGGAAAATCTTATGTGCAAAAAGGTGAATATAATTAATAAAAGGTGGAAAAGACTAATGCTCACGCATTAGGGAAAGAAATGAAGGGATATGAATTATAATGCGAAAACTGCTTAATTTTTAGTCTGAATGCGTGATAAAGAGTTGATGCACGCTAATGAATAATTTTTACAGAAAGACTTATGTAGGGCAGACACTAAGGAAATGCGATGGAAAGTAGAGACCGAAATGAAGCAGTGTAGAATGGATGAATTGTGATTGAAAGTAGACACCAAAGTGAATGCAGAAACCAATGCAAGGGCAACATATCGGGTAAGATGCCAAAAACATCAATTAAACAGATAAGGGAAGAATTAGAGAAGAGCGAATGTTAACTGTCAAACCGCATGTGAGACAAACTACGGTAACCACGGGATTTATACCTTATTCAACAAAGACGAGATTTGTGAAATCAATTAAAGGAAATCTATTGCGATGATGTAGCTGCGTACAAACAAGGAAAAATTTGAAGTCTTTTATGGGAGCCTATAAGAAGAGATCAAGACCAACCATTTACAGTATGGAACACGAGAGAGTTCATACCTTTATTTTTCTATTTACTGTTTTCTTTTAAATGACTCATTTTTTGCATTGATTAATACAAGTTTCAGTATGATGTTTTTCATAACGTTATGTGTGTTTTCTAATTGAAATATGAACTAAATTTGTTAAGGCAAGGCTAAGGGAAATTTGAATTGCTTACACATGTGTTAGACAGATCTAGGGATCAAGAACTAACTAGAGCATGTTTAATTAGGATCAAATCTCAATAGTAAGTGTTGACTGACCATCCACATGCATTAATAAGTTGTAACTTGGAAAATGAAATAACCTAAGACTAATTTGCATGTTCAGTGGGATAGTATGAAGTCTTTTATACTTTAAATTAGAGTTTAGGAATAAATGCTTAACTACTGCATACGTTGCGCCAGCTAATTTTACATTAAGTTACAACGAAAGTTGGACTTAATGCGAACAAATGCAGAAGCGAACTTTTGTGAGGTGAAGTATGGTAGCTAATCCTCACCACAATATTTCTCTATAGCACTGTGAACGCATTCCATGAGTTCTTTAGTTGCGTTTTTTCTTCTAAAAAAGATACTCTGTTAATTTACTTCTTTTTATTTCATGCAATACAAACCCAATCAAACCCTATTTGTCTACTTTCTGTTTGATTCTAAATATCATCTTTTTATAAATCGTAGTCTCTGTGGAGATCGATAATTTAAGTATTACTTATTGCAGGCCGCATATACTTGCGCAAGTGTGAGTTTATTCGCACACGAGTTAGCCTGGTTTTACCGCAGTCATTGGTTCATCCGTTGTTATCCTTATTGATTCATATTATTGCTTTGTCTGCCATAGAAAACATTAGGATGCCGCCACCCTAGATTATATGTGTTGGAATATGGGTTATTAGCAGTACGTGAATTATTTATGTTTCCTACATACATCACAAAGGTTGGTTTCTGGTTGCATAACTCGTATGGTTATTCGCATCAACACATTGCACAATTTTCCACAGGTGCTTGACTAACAAAGGTCGCATCTGCACGTTTGCAAGTTTGATCATTTGTATGGATTTAAGAGAATTGGCCATTGTCGCAATTTGAGCTTGCATAGCAACTAAAGCATTCAACTCAAATTGTCCTCGTTTCTGCTCTAGGTTGTCCTTGAGTCGGTATTCTTAGCAACAGTTTCTATGAAATCAATAAGCCTCGTTATAGGTCTTTTCCATGAGTGATCCTCCTACGGTCGAATTGAGAATAGCCTTATCTTGTTCCATCAAACCATTATAGAAATGCTCCATTTATAGTGTAGAAGACATTCCATGGGAGGGACTTTGCGAGATTAGCTCCTTATAGCGTTCTGATGCTCCCTCTATGGTTTCACCATTTTGTTGTTTAAAGCTTACTATCTCAAGCCTATAGCCTATGTTTCACGAATCGGGGAAATATTTTGCTAAAAAAAATTTAGCTAGTTGATTCCAAGTGGTAATCAACCTTGGTCGAAGAGAGTTCACCCAATGCCTAGCCTTGTCCCTTAACAAGAAAGGAAATAAAGAAAGTCGTATTTCATCCAGCAGAATGTTGGGCAGTTGGTTAGCATCGCTAATCCCTAGAAATGATTGCAAATGTTGATGCAAATCTTCCGATGCCAATCTGTAAAATAGATCAATGCCCATAGCATATTAAACATTGCATTTATTAATTCAAAATGCCTACCTTCGTCTCTCAGTCTTACAATACCTAGGGCTAGAGTTTGAAGTTGCGGGTTGGCGTACATCCTCATTATTCTGTCTTTTTTGTCCACAACTAGGATTGGGTGAGGATTAACAATTTGGTTCACACCTACTACTGCTCCCAGTCCTGCAGGTGCTGGCGGATCAACTATCATAGGCGAATCCTGCGCATTCTAGTCCATCTTTCTAAGTGCTCTCCTTCACTAATGAAGAGTTCGCTCAGGCTTGGGATCAAAAGGAAAGGCTCATGCACATATTACACATGCAATAATAGAAAAAAGTGTTTAACCTTAATCAGTAAAACCTATTCTAAATTATCAATGTGAATAGAAGATTAACACAGTCCCTAGTAATGGCGCCAAAAACTTGATCGTAGATTCTGTAGTACTTAGAAAATTATAGATATATATCCACAATACGCAAGCATACGCAGTCTGCAATCAACTGATAAGTATTTTTAATATCATTCTCCGTAGGGACTGTGAATTTACTAACAATTGGTAATTTAGAATCAAGTGCGAAAAGTAAATAATTGGGGATTTTGGTTTAAGATGTCTTCACAGTTACATAAAGAGGAAAGAAAGAAATGTGTTAACTTAAGTAGAAGAAAGCTACGGCTAAGGTACTTGTGGGATGCATTCACAGTGCTCGGAGGGTTATGTGGTAATGAATAATTACCATACTTCGCTATTCTAACGGTTGCTTCCGCGTTAGTTCACACTTGAGCCAACTCCCATCGGGAGTTAGTGTTGTATGTAACCTAGTGAATCGCATGCAGTAGTAAAACGTTTATTCCTAAACTCTTTTTAAAAGCATAAGAGATCTTATACTAACCTACTGAACATGTAAATTAGCCTTAAGTTATTTCTTCTTTCGAGTTAATAACCTATTAGTTTATGTGAATGAATGATCAACATTTACTGTAAAGTTAAACCATAATTTAACATGTTTTAATTATACCTCCCTATTTTACTCCTCGCACATGTCGAAGATAAATACTATTAAATCTAAAAGGTTCGAAAGACAAACAAAATAACAATCCAATTGCTAAAAAAAAAAAGAGAAAATAGTAAAGCAAAAACTACTAATATTAATCAACAGCTGGTACGAGTTGACTTACGACTCGAAACTTCTACTTCATGCACTTCATGCCCTTTCTCCTTAGCAACATCCCTTTTTATAACCTACTTCTAGTTTTCATATCGGTGACTTGAGATGAGAACTAGGGTTTTGACGTGAGCCACAAGTTTCCTTTGATTTGGACCTTCAATGATTCTTCTACGGCTTTAGGAAAAAATCCCAGTTTTATCGTGATTTTCTTTTGACGATTTGACTTGAATTCCACTTTTGATTTGCTTCACGATTCTTTCCTTTTATGCTGCTCTTGAGGTTTCAATTTTCATCGCTCCACTTCTTCACTTCTAAAATTTTGTTCTTCGCTTTTCTTTTTGGCTTCCTACAAAAATTGTCACATTATTGCACAGCTATTCTTATAAGATTTCACTTTTAATCTATCTTCTTTCCTCTTTTTAGTTCCGATTCTTCATTTATTCCTCTAATGTGTAAACATTAGTCTTTTATGCCATAATTCCTAATTCTATCTATTTTTAGCTTCGAATGTCAATAATAAATTGTAACAGCCCGAGTTTTTGTTATGGTTCTCCAGGTATGGTTTTCTATCCGTTTGGTTAGTTTATTGGGCCGTTATTGCAGTTTTAACCTTAAGGATAAATTGGTAAATTCACCTTAAGGCTTATTTTATTATTTAATGAGCTTCAAGATCATTGTTGTTATTTCAAGGCAAAGAGGGTCAGTTTTGTAATTATTGGTTGAGAGTTATGTGGCAAAAAGGGTTGTTTATCGATCGTTCATTCCAATTCATTGATTATTCTAAAAACTAGAGAGCGCCTCCGAGTTTCTCCTTCATCGATCCTCTAGATGTGACCGAGCATCACCGATCACTGCCCATCTTTGATCTCCACACTCCCCACGGGCAGCAGGACCGCGCCTAGCTCAGCCGCACCTCCTACGTTGTCTCCGTGCGCACCCGCAGCATTGTGTCGTGCCATTATCGATCGCCAGCGGCTCTAATCGCAGATGCACGACGGAGCAACCTCGCCCCTGCAGCAGCCTCGCCCCTCGGTGTTTCGTCCAACGTCTGCCTGTTTGCAGATGCAGCGTACCAATGCCCAGTCTAGCTACAAGTCCTCGCCCGTTCCATTAAGCAGCGCTTCACCTTGGCACATGTAGTAGCCCTACCCCGTATCCACTTTACCGAGTAGCCACAGCTGATGCCTAGGTAGCCTTGCACGCTATTTTCCAGTCTTCATGTTTTGGGTAAAATTCATGTGTTCCTTTGAGTTTGGAGTTAGATATTGAATAGTTATTTGTGGCTTATATCGTTGTTCAATCTAGGTTGTTTGATTAGCTTTTTGGTGCCTTTATTTGGAGCTCAATGAGCTTTTTCTGTATTACTTATTAGGTAAGGATTTCTTATCTGGGTTGTGTGGACCCTGCGTATGTTTATCATTGATATTTATCTGATGCTTTGTATGCCTTACTAGTTGTGAGCATGTCTAGGTGAACTCGTATGTTGTATTCCTATTTCTCATCTAGCATGTGTAGGTCGTTGACTGTTTGGTTGGTGAACTGACTGTATTGTTAACTTGTGTATCAGTTCCATGTTTCTGCTTATCAGTACCCAGTTAGGGATGAATGTTTTTCTGTTAAGCATGTGTTTGGTGATCTGTTAGGGAATTGAGCATGTAGCACTTTTAGTATGTTTATACAGTTAGGTTGTCATCATCTAGAGGCTCTGAGAGGACGTGAAGTAACATTCCACCTTCTTAGACCTGGTGATGTGATGTAACATGCTGCCCCCAGTATAGCCTAGTTTCAGGCCTGCTAGAGCAGGACTCTAATCATGGTGCAAGCCTGCCATGGGAGATTCCTGATGCGCGGTTAATCGTTCTGATATAACTACGTAATGAATGGATTCTAGGCTTACTTATCACTAAGTGAGGCTTTGGGAATCACTACACGCAAGCATACAGGGTCGGATCGCAACAAGTAATAAGTATGTATTTTATCGATCTCCACAGGGATTGAGGTCTAGAATTAGTTTCACCAATTTAAGAGTTGTACAAGTAAATAAAAAGCATGTAAGTTAAGGTTGATTTGGGTTTTTTTCTAAGACTTTAATTAAGACAATAAACAAATTAGCATAGGTGAAAATCACGGATATAGAAGATGCTGAATATGCAATGGTGGTAATTAGATTTCACACTTTCCTGTCTTAATAAGTGTTTTCCGCACTTAGTGATGTATGATTAAATCGACTTCCATAGCAGTTATTCATACTAAACCTGTGCAATGCGTGCGATAGTAAGGTTATTCCTAACTCCTTAAATCATGCAAGATTTCTCACGATGAACCTATTGTAACATACTGGATTTGCCTCCAGCTCCCTCTTCCGAGTTTACTGAAGGTTAGTATACGTGGATAGCTAATTGACACATGCTTAAAAGTGAAATTTCAGCAGTATAAAAACTAAGGACCTATAACATAAACATGCATTCTACATACGAATAATGACCATAGCTCCTATCTAGTGAGACATAGAAATGACAACAAATAATAAGGAAAACTTAGATATCTCATTACTAAAAGTTGTAACATTTCTATAATCTTTTACTAACTAATAAAACATTAAAATAACATACAGGAATTGGCGCGGTTGTGAAGTATGCAGACTCCTTGTCATTGGCTCCTACGAACACCACCTGTCCTGGGTTATGCAGAGATTGGCTTTTGGCAAACCTACTAGTTCTAGCCACCCTCACCAGCTCTCTGATTGCAGCTTCTTTCTTGCGATTTCTAGAGTTGATTTTCTTTGCTTGCAAGTTTAGATGAGTTGGAATATCTTTATCAATACAGTATTCCTTGATTTCTGCTGGGATTTCTTGATTTACGCCAAATTGATTACTTGCTTGATTTTATGTTCTTTCCTTATCGGCGTGATTCTTCGAACGCGGCTGCCTTGAGACTACATCATGTTGCATTTGTGTTCTGCAATTCGCATTGATTTGTTCCGCAGCATCGAAGTACTGCATTATATCGCATTTAACACAGTTTACTTACTCTTTTACTTTAGAATGCGATGTTGAACCTCTAATGCACTTAAATGATGAATACATATGATTTCTAACAGTTTTACTCGTTGAGTCTTTATAGCATGATTATTTCCCTTGAACCTTAGAAAAATGCGTAATAAACCAGTGACTGCTGGTACTGAGTTGCCTCATGTGCAATGTTTACACACTCACGCAAGATACGCGATCTGCAGTAAATAATAAGTAAATTATTGATCTCCACAGGGACTGTGATTTATCCAAGGAAAATGTTTAGAATTGAACAATAAGTAAACGCATAGATGATGTGATATTTAGGTTGAATGGTAATACGAAAAATAAATAGTAGTAAAATAGAGAGATAATGCTAAGCTAAGATACTCATGGGAAGCGATAGCAATGTGTTATGAAGAAACGTGCTGTAAGGGATAACTGACATACTACGCCTTACAAACTTCTGCTTCCATTTCTGTTTGCATTATTTCTGACTTCCACTGTAACTTGATAATGCTAAACCAGCGCTATGTATGCAGTACTTACGCGTTTATTCCTAAACTTTGATTCAAAGAATTAAAGACTTAATTCTAACCTACTGAACATGAAAATAGACTTAGGTTATTTCCTCTTCCGATTTACAACCTATTAGTGCGTGTGAATGGTTGGTCGACCCTTACAGTTAAGATTAAGCTCCTAAATAACATGCATTAATTACACTCTTCTTATTCCTTCTTAACACATGCTACAAACTATTCCACTTTTTCCTAGTGTTGCTTCAAGAAAATTAGTTCATCATACAAACAAAGAACACTGATACGACATAGAAAACATACTGAAATAGTATTACTGAATGAAATAAAAAAACAATAAAAATCTCGATTCTCATCTCTCCAACCTCTCTAAAATCTATTACAAAGAACGCCTTTTATAGGCTCCTTCGTCAACTCTCGAAATATTCCAGAATAGGCACAAATCAATCAACACGACATCTTTCCTTGTATAAACTTTCCAATAGAGTTTTTATTTGTCAAAGGCAAGAATCTCTTGATTACAGTAATCTTTCTCGTAATTGTCTGGTTAGCCAATTTCCTTATTTTGCTTTAAGTGCGTTGGTAATTCCTGAGCATAATTGCTCGCGTTCAGGCATCTCAAATTTCAACTCTGCATTACGTCGCAAACGCTAATTCTTGCAAAATAGTTTGTCAGCATAAGCCTTGCTAAGTACGTGTTAAGTGTGCTAATTCATTCATTTTAAGCGCTATAATTCACATCTCGCAATATATTCCCCTAATATGTAAGCATTAGCATATTACACCTTTTCCTCTTTATTTTAACCTCATTCGCATCAAATCTCAATTGATAACCACAAACAATGATCCAAAATTATCCTGAATTTTGACTCTATTTGAGAGTCATCAACTAGCCAAATTTATGCTCTATTTGAAAGCTATCAAACCCCTAAACTTAAATCATTACTTGTCCCAAGCAATGCGTGATCTAGCTATTAGCATTTTTGTTTTACTAAGTCAGCCTTATTCTTTTAAGCATAACTCTAGCAGGTCTTATTGCATCTCATCATCCTAACATAAAACTTCCTTCTCTTATCAGTTCTTAAACATTTCCAAAGATTCATGTTTGCATCCAAAATCCTCCCTATCGTGACTGACAGATTGTTCCTCATTACAAGTATCTCCTATTTCTCAATTTATTGTATTCAACTACTTCTATAACTAAGGTTGGCCAACGCATTTTGTCAAGACTACTATTTAGGTCCCCCGATCCCTTGAGGATTTCTGCTCTTGCTTTACGCATTCCTCTTAGGTTGCACTCATATCTACATTTCCGTAGTTCCTAGAGTGATCTGCTTGAGCATAAAGCATTTCATCTAAGCAAAAGAATTTAGCTTGCTCTTTGGTAAACAGCAGAGTACTCCGAGAATTCCTACGGCTATTCGCTCTTTTTGGTCTTTATTTTGCCCAAAATGCATTGATCTTTATTTTCTTTTTTAAGGGAATGCTACTAGGTAATGCTACTTGCTCAATTTTTTTTTCTCTCTTATTGTCCGCAATGAAGGTGAGGCTTAGTTCCACCAAATTTAATTATTTCTGCAATTAAGTGCATTATCTCAAGCTCCAAGATTCCCTTATAAATTTTTGGTTCTTTCTACCATGCACGATAAGGACTATTTTGGTGCTAGGTTTGAATCTAGGGGAATTTAAGAATTCTTCAAAAGAAAACTAATTTCACACTAGAATTTAGATTCGCGATTATAATGCTAGCGCTAAACTTTCGAAGTAAAATTCGACTTGTATTAAAGTGAAGGGAAATGATAAAATTCATCCTAACATGAGATGTATGCGATACTGAAAATAATTAAATTAAATTACTGCATCCTATCATGTAATGCATGCGCAAGTAAAAATAAAAACTGCTGAAAACAGAAAGATAAGAGAGCGAAACTTCCATCAATTGTTTGCATTGGTGACTTTGTCATCCTGGCCTTGCTCTTCATTGAGTATGTGTTTCAGAAATTTCGACATCTCGAAATTTTGTTTTAATGTTGTGACAACCTTCCAAAGTAATTCATCTCTTTCATTCACGTAGGCCCAATAGTCTTGAGAATTGACGAAAAGTGATTCGAATTGCTTAACCAATTCATCCACGACAAAAAATGCTTCCAATTCTTTCCTTCTTTCTGGCCACATCGAATCATCAACCACCCTTTGGTGCTTGGTATAAATTTTTAAAATTTTTTCATTGGGTTGCGGCTGCACACCTTGTTCCAAACATAACATTGTTATAGTGAGTGGATAAAACATCTTCCTGTGCATTGCTAAGGCCCAACGATGAATTTTCCCTTCTATTATTCTTCCCAGATGGATGCATTTTCTGCTTTTAATCGTGTATAGCAATAGTGTCTGGTCTCTGCTCACTATCTTGGCATTGGTTGATGGAATGATTGAGTTTTTGATAAATTGCATCCAGTCCCATAGCTCTGGTTTAATATGCTCTACTGGAAATGACCAATGATTCTTCCACCTTGCTCCTTCCATACAAATTATCTTTGTACAATCTTGCAGCTGCTTCTTGGTTTGTACCTTCAATAACCGTTGACATTCTATCCCAATGTCGTCAAGAAGGCAAAAAATTTCATTCAATGTTGAGGATCTGCAATCTATAACTTGTCCATTGACATACGAGAAAAATGGCTTGTCTAGTTGAGATTAGCAGAAACTGGCGAACCCAGTCTGGTCTCGCATACATAGCTGGTTGTGCTAGTTTTTCCCAGCCCAAAGTACATACTTCGTTAAGGTCTGTTTCTAGTATGTACGTCCATGGCTAACTGCGGTCTTGCCAGAATCTTTTCCTTGCTAATGATGCATAGAGATCTGCTGTTAGAACAGCGTTATGTCCTCCTCCTCTAGTTTGTACTGCCTTGCCATTGCTAGTTGTCTTGTTACTCGAGGCCATTAGTTACAAGGGAGTGAAACTCTGAGTAGGATCTCTGGATCTCAAAAGTGCAGGCTAGAATATGGTGATTGTTCCTTTCTTTCATAGGGTTTATATAATGTTTTAAAAAATAATCAAATATCCATGTGCAAGAAAAGAATAATAATGGAAGGAAAATTTTTAAACCGAGTCAAGAATCTTCCTCTAATTTTCGTACCAATCATTTCCAAAATTCAGTAAAGAAATATATGGAAATAACTAAAAATGAAAATTACATATTTGAAAAGAAAAACTTTCTATTCTAAATTACAAAACAAAGAAAATGCTATAAGATTTTGCACAGAGTAAGAAATACCTAATTATTGGATTCTAGGAATGCTGCTGAGTAGAACCTGGTGACCTTTGCGATTTAATCTCGACCAAGTATAATATTTCAGGATGGATTCATACTTAAGGAACTATTTCTAGTAGTTAAGTAATAAATCGCAGGCATGTGCAAGTATACGTAGTCGAACCGCGGCAAGTGATAAGTATATATTTTATCGTTCTCCACAGGGAATTTAGAAATAATAGATGCGAATATGGGAGTCAATGCAGAAAGTAAAGGATTCGAAATATATATTGTTTGAGTTAATGAATGCTACATGAATATGGATGCTCATGCAATTGTTACGAGGGTGGCTATAGTGGTCTTTTGTGTTACTTATGCGAAAATGGTGACTTTTACTTCATATTTCCTATCTTAACAAATGCTTCGACATTCGTTGGCTGAGAATACCCAGCTTCTGCTGCAATGCTATCTTAACAAATGCTTCAATCGGACACCTGAGCAAAAAGATATTCCAAAAAAAAAAAATCTTGCGTAGCTACCTAGGGTTAGCCGCGAGCCGCGCGCGAAAGCATTATAAAAACAGTAGTTTTCTTATTTTTAGGGAATTGGGAGCTAGAGAGATTGGATTGGAGCGTCGTCTTTTGCTACTTTTTCGTCTCTTCCTCTATTTTTCTCCCTTTTCATTAAATTTTGGTGTTTAGGCTTCATTGTTTTGATGATTGGCTAGACTCTCGAAGCCGTTTCGAGTTGCAAACACGGTACAATGTTATTTTCGTGAGATCTTTATAATTTTCCAGAATTTTCCAGCATGTTCTATCTTTAGATTCTTGTTCA
>JBBMKA010091935.1:0-13048 GCA_037833695.1 Sechiopsis laciniata
TGTTCTGTTCTGCTGGCATGTATTGATCCTGTTTCCACATGTTAATGCCATGCTAGGTTTGTTTTCCAGCATGCCTTGATTTTCCTGTTAAGCTTGTAGTACCATGCTAAAGTTATATGTTGTTGAACCTGTTTGTTTGTTAGGAAACAGGTAATGAATAATCTTAGATAGAACTTGTTAGGATGTCATCATCTAGAGGCTGAGAGTGGAGCAATATACGTGTCCCCACCGGTCGGGCTGTGAGGACAGACTCCTTCCCCCGGCAGCCGGGTGTGGAGTAGCTACCACACCGGCATAAGCCTAGTCTATAGCCTGCTAGAGCGGAACCCTACCAACAATGTAAGCCTGCCTTGGCCGGTTCTTAGCTTCAAGCGTCGGTGGTATTCAGGCTGCTACAGTTGAGTGCCGAGGGCCTCGCACTACTGTAGATCATTGACACAGCTTTCGAGTCTTTAGGCATGCGTACCTGGACTAGCGTAGTTTGTCCCTAAGCCCCAACATTTACGCAGTTTGCAGCAGCATGTGGTGTGTGCGCACACGCGTTAGGCGCTGGGCGGAGAGCTCCATCAGGCTAATGTTCGTGAGTACACCATTTCCTTTTCGAGTTTAGAGCCAGACCTCGGGTACTCTCCCGGATGTCTCAAGACTAGTTTAAAGAGCTGGTCAGGGCCAGCTGTTGAGTGGTCACTTGACCGAGGGTATGAGACCCTCGAGGATATCTATTTGGAATCAGCTTTCGAGTTGATCATTTGGTCGAGGGTAAGAGACCATCGAAGATATCTGTTGGGATCAGTTATTGAGCTGATCATTAGGCTGGAAGTAAGAGACTTTTGATGTTTCAGGGGTTGTATTGACAACTCATTCCAGGGTATTCTGTGTTGGTAAATGTTTGCATGTATACTTGGATGCCAGATGATATGTTGTTTCGTACTGTACCCTGGTTGGGGATTCTTACTAAGTGTCTTTGTACTCACCCTTATGTCTTTAAGTTTTAATTTTGAACAATTGAACAATGCATGTTGAGTAAAAACCGGCTTTATGACCATTTTAGAGTCAGGTTCTTACATTATGCTACACCCAATATGGTAGAATTCATGCAAGGTGGAATTCGCCCGAATGATGAGGTGCGAGCATTTAAAATTAAGCCAATGATGAACACTTTACTCCAACAAAAAGCTCAGTTCCACGGATAAGCGAACGAGGATCCATACATCCATTTGAGGGAATTCATGGGTGTGTGTGATTCCTTTGTTATTCCTGATATGTCGCGAGACAGTTTGAGGCGAAGCCTATTTTCGTATTCGCTGCTATGAAGGGCGAATGAGTGGTTGTGCGCACAGGACAATCTGCAAGACATGTCATGGGAGGAACTAGCAAGGTGGTTCTTGCTAAAGTACTTTCCACCAAAGAAAATGATGCAGCATCGCGATGAGATCGTCTTATTCAGACAGGCTATGGGTGAATCAATCGCTGATGCATGGGATCGATTTAAGATGATTCAGCGAAAGTACCCACACAATGGATTTCCATGTTGTGTGCAACTTGAGTATTTCTATGGGGGATTAAGCGAAGCAGCTAAACTTGTGCTCGATGCGTCTGCAGTTGGAGCTCTATTGTCTAAAACTTACAACCAAGCTGTTGAGATTATTGAGAGAATTGCGCAAAACACCAGCCAGTGGAAGGAGGATGTTCGCGCAGATGCACACATTGGAGTGAAGGTTGAGGCTATTATTGACCTAGAATTACGGAAACAAGTAGCAGAGGTAAAAGCAATGCTGCTGAATATGCAGCATGGAAATAACACCAATACAGGAATTCAAAGTGTCCATTCTGCACAGTCGTCATTTGTGAACAACCAGCAAAATCTCTCTTATGAATCATGTGTCTTATGTGGCGAAGGACGCTTCTATGATGAGTGCCCGCATAATCCAGCGTCAGTATACTTCACCCAAGCGAACCGCAACAACTCTTTTTCCAACACATACAATGAAAAATGGAGAAACCATCCCAATTTTTCATGGGCCAATAATGGGAGCGTGGGGAGCTCAAGCAATCAAGTTCCACAAAAACATCAACATAATAATCCACCAGGTTTCAACGCAACCGCGAATCAGAAGAATCATGGAAGTTTCCCTTTCCAGAATAAGCGAAATCAGTTGCATCAGCAACATTTCCAACATACGTCAATTGGATCAATGGAAAGCATGTTTAAAGAACTACTAGTGAAAAGCGAAGCCAATGCACAAAATCAACATGTGATCAATCAAACCAACAAAGTAGCCATTAAAAATTTAGAAACTCAGATGGGACAGCTTGCGAACAAGCTGCGACAAAGGTCAGTTGGTAGATTGTCGTCTGATACTGAATCTGCTAAATGCGACGGAAAGGAACAAGTTAAAGCAATCTCAGTGATTGAGAATGGTTCGGAGTTGGTGTTGAAGAGGTGAATGACGATTCGATAATATATTCGCATGAGCGAATTGATGAAAGATAAGATGAGTTTGAGTCTGAAGAAGGTGGAGAAATTATCGCATCGAATGATAAAGACCAAAAAGTATTGCTAGCAAGCGAACCGGGTGAAGTGAGTAGGGAAACGAAGCACAAAGAAGCGATCCAATTTAAGCCTCCTCCATCATTCCCATAGAGATTGAAAAAGAAGAAAGAGGGCCTGGGATTTGAAAAGTTTATGGAGATTCTAAAGGGACTCCAAATCAACCTTCCGATGTTGGAAGCATTAAGACAAATGCCGAACTACGCAGAATTCCTAAAAGAAATCTTGTCCAAAAAAGATCGCACAGGCGAAGCCAAGATTATTTCGTATAACCAAGAATGCAGCGCAATGATAAGCCATAAACTTCCAATCAAGGAAAAATATCCTAGAGCCTTTACAATTCCAATCTCAATTGGAGGACATTACATTGGAAAAGCCCTGTGCGCTCTGGGAGCAAGCATCAATCTGATGCCATTGTCTGTATATCTAAAATTTGGGATTGGCGAAGCAAAATCTACATCTATGATGATTCAACTTGCAGATCGTTCAATTGTAAGACTAGATGGAAAAATAGAGGACATTCTAGTCAGGGTAGATAAGTTCATCTACCCCGCTAACTTCATAATCCTGGACTATGAGGCAAATAAGGAAGTTCCTATCATTCTGGGACGATCATTTTTGCGAACAGGGCGAACGCTTGTTGACGTCTATGAGGGAACAATTACTCTACAGATGAATGGGGACCAAATCAAGTTTAGAATCAACGACTCAATGAAATATTTAGCCAAAGTCGAAGAATGTTCTGCCATTACTACAATGGAAGATGATTTCAGCGAAGTATATGCTGAGAGCTCGCTAGAGCGACGAGATGACGCAAATTCCTACTATCTAGAGACAAGCGAAGAAGAATCACTAGATGAAGAAGAGCTTAGCAAGAATCTGAGCCTGATAAACGACTCGTTAAACTTTGGAGACAGAGATCCACCTGCTAAACCATCAATAGAGCAAGCACCAACGCTAGACTTGAAGCCTTTGTCAGATCATTTGAAGTACGTATATTTGGGCGAAGGCAAAACCCTCCCAGTAATTATATCACCGAAGCTTATGCCAGAACAAGAAGAAGCATTGTTGGACTTACTAAAGCAGCACAAGAGAGCAATAGGATGAACCCTCGCTGACTTGCACAACATAAGTCCATCTTTCTGTATGCACAAAATCAAATTGGAAGACGATGGGTTTCGCTCAGTCGAACATCAGCAGTGACTCAACCCTACTATGAAGAAGGTAGTGAAAAAGGAGATCATTAAGTGGCTCGATGTGGGTGCCATTTATCCAATCCCAGATAGCAAGTGGGTTAGCCCAATCCAATGTGTTCCAAAGAAATGAGGAACTGCCGTGGTGCGGAATGAGAAGAACGAACTTATACCTATGCGAACAGTAACTGGCTGGCGCGTGTGTATGGATTATTGCAAGCTAAATGCCACGACAAAGAAGGACCATTTTCCACTTCCCTTCATTGACGAAATGCTCGACAGAGTAGCTGGCCAAGAATATTATTGCTTCCTGGACGAATACTCGGGTTATAACCAAATTACAATTACACTTGAAGACCAAGAAAAAATAACTTTTACATGCCATATGGAACTTTCGCATTTCGACGAATGCTCTTTGGTCTATGCAATGCTCCAACAACGTTTCGACGATGCATGTTGACGATATTTTCAGATATGATTAAGCAATGCTTGGAAGTTTTCATGGATGACTTCACGGTCTTCGGAGCCTCATTTGAAGGCTGCCTCGCGAATTTGAAAAAAAATTTTAAAAAGGTGCGAAGAAACGAACCTCGTTCTAAACTGGGAGAAATGCCATTTCATGGTAATAGAAGGGGTAACCCGGTCATAGAAGATGATGATGGCGGTGTAGTCATGTCAGTTGTAGTACACCTAGAACCAGTCTCAAATCTTGGATAGGACACTAAATTTTGAGATATGGAACTGAAGTAGATCGAGGGAAGGTAGAGCTATTCGAGAAACTTGAACAACCATCAAATGTGAAGGGAATACGAAGTTTCCTGGGACATGCTGGATTCTACAGAAGATTCATCAAAGATTTCTAAAAAATCTCCAAACCTCTGTGTGAATTACTTGTATTGAACAATCCTTTTATTTTCGATTCCGCATGCGCGAAGGCCTTCAATACATTGAAGGCTGCCCTGATTTCAGCACCAATCATCAAGACTTCAGACTGGGGTCGCCTGTTTTGCATCATGTGCGATGCAAGCGTCTATTCTGTAGGAGCCATGCTTGGCCAAAGAGGCGAAAAACTAATTCATCCCATCTATTATGATAGTAAAATGATGAACGATGCAAAACAGAACTATACAACTACGGAGAAAGAATTCCTCGCAGTTGTCTTCGCGCTCGACAAATTTCACCAATACTTGATCGAATCGAAAGTGACTATCTACACTGATCATGCGGCGATCAAATATCTATTTCATAAAGCTGATGCGAAGCCAAGACTGTTGTGATGGGTGTTGTTGTTGCAGGAGTTTGATCTAGAAATTGTTGATAAAACGGATGTGAAAATGTGGTGGCAGATCATTTATCGAGAATAGAAAACAAAGACACGTCGCTTGAGCAACTAAACGGCAGCGAAACTTTCCCTGATGAACAATTGCTCGCGATATGTAAAAGCTTGGTTCGCTGATCTCACCAATTACCTTGCTTGCGAAGCAATGCCCGAAAACTACAACTATCAGCAGAATAAGAGATTTTTGCATGACGTCAGGAATTATTTCTGGGATGAGTCGTACTTGTACAGGCAATGTGCAGACAATGTGATTCGGCAATGTGCGACAGAAGAAGAAGTGAAAGTTATCTTCGCTGAATGTCACACTGCAGCATATGCAAGCCACTTCGGTGGAACAAAGAAAGAGGCGAAAGTATTTCAATCAGGGTATTATTGGCCGACCATTTTCAGAGATTCTTATGATTTTTCAAAACGGTGCGATAGATGCCAGAGATTGGGAAATATAAGCAGAAAAGACGAGATGCCTCTGAATACATCTTAGAGGTTAAATTATTCGATGTATGGGGGATCGACTTTATAGGGTCATTCCCAAACTCCAATGGAAATCAGTATATCCTAGTCGCTGTTGACTATGTGTCAAAATGGGTTGAAGCAATCGCGTGTGCAAAGAATGACGCCAAAACGGTCATCAAGTTTTTACAGAAACATGTCTTCACGCATTTTGGGACACCACGAGCATTAATCAGCGATGAAGGTTTGTCAAGGTTTGTCGCACGTCTCGCCCGCGATGCCAGCCGTGAGCCTCCGTCGTCGCCTTCGCCGAGGCCTAGCTGCCGAGCCCTTGTGTTCGATTTTAGGTAATCCCTTGTTCCGAGCTTTGTGTGTTTGGTCGACGAGGTTGTTTAGCCGTTAGATATTAATTGTTTAATTGTACCTTTATTGTCTAGGTTGTTGCCTATATTGGTTCTACAGCTCAAGGAGCACGTCCCTTTACTTGTCTGTTCTGTTTATTCAGGTAAGGATTTCCTTATCGGGGTTATATGGACCCTACGCTTCCCACTGATAGTTTTCTGGTTGCGTGTTACTATTTTCTTAGCATGTTAGTGGATAGGTGATTGAATGTTATTTTTGTTGCTGAACTTGATAGTGTATAGGCTTGTTTGATTATTGCCTGTTGATATATTTGTTGGTGGATAGGTTCTTGCAGATTATCTGATGTATGAACTTGTTAGTGGATAGAATTGTATGACTTGTCTGATAGGACTTGGCATGTAGAATGTTTCACATTTCTGTTTACAGTGGCTGTATGTTATTGACTGTGGTATTCTGTATGATATTGCACAATGTTATAAATGTGGAACTCTGCTAGTTCTAGGATGCTTCCTCTTAGCTAGATCATGTTAGGTTGTCATCATCTAGAGGCTGAGAGTGGACCAACGTACGTGTCCCCACCGGTCAGGCTGTGAGGACAGATTTCTTACCCCCTGCAGCTGTGAGTGGAGTAGCTACCACTCCGACATAAGCCTAGTTTGTGGCCTGCTAGAGCGGGGTCCTTTCCTTAGTGCAAGCCTACCTTGGGATGAATTTTAGCTTCAGGCGTTAGTGTGATTCAGGCTGCCACGGTATGGTGCCGAGGGCTTCCCGCCTGCTGTGGATCAGTGCTCACCTTTCCGAATCTTAGGCATGCGCACCTGGACCGACATAGTCTGTGTAGGCCTACATTTATCCAGTTTGCAGGAGCATGCGGTGTGTGCGTATGTGCATTAGATGCCGGGAGGAGAGCTCCCTCGGGCTAGTGTATCAGTACACCATTTCCGTGTTGTCTAGAAATAGACACTTGGGGACTCTCCCAAGTGTCCAGGATCAGCATAGTGAGCTGATCATCTCAGTCGAGAGTTAAAGACTCTCGAGATTTGTTGGGGTTAAATTGGTAGCTCATTTGGAGATCCTTAGCCGAGAGATAGAGACTTTCGATAGTTTGAGCATGCTATGATTGTACTTGTGTTGAGACAGCCAATGTGGTGTTGTTTTGCTTGTATGCTAGGAGGCTAGATGATGTGACTTGCGTACTGAGTACCATTCATACTCACCCTTATTTCTATGATTTTTCCACTAGGTAACTTGGGACAACACCGGGGCGACTAGGGGAGGAGCTGCTTAATCATGAGCATCCGCTGTTTTGATTTTATATGTTGTCTTTGTTCAACATGTAGGGTAATTTTGATTATAATGGATTTCATGTTTTAAATAACTCTGGCTCGAGGCTTAACTATGTTTATTGTTATGAACTATTCTGAATGAATAAACAGGCTAGTTTTGAAATGGTTGGTTTAAAGTTTTTTTTTTTTAATGTATTGAACCATGCATGCTGAGTAAGAATTGGGTTTAAGACTGTTTAGAAGTCGGGTTCTTACATCCTCAAACAAATGGCCAAGTAAAAATATCAAACTGCGAGATCAAGACGATTCTTGAGAAGGTGGTGAGCCCAAACCGAAAGGATTAGGCGAACAAGTTGGATGATGCTCTTTGGGCATATAGAACTGCATATAAGACTCCGTTGGGCATGTCGCCGTTTCGCCTTGTTTTTGGAAAGGCATGCCATTTACCGTTGGAACTCGAGCACAAGGCATATTAGGTAATTAAGGAGTTGAACCTCAGTTCGCAGGGAATCTCGCCAGCGCGAAATTTGCAACTGCTAGAGTTGGAAGAGTTTCGCTTATTTTCATATGAGAACACGGAATTATACAAGGAGAAGACGAAAAAATGGCATGACGAAAGAATTAAGCCAAAAGAATTTGAAGTCGGTCAGAAAGTTCTGCTTTATAATTCGCAGTTCAAACTCTTCCTAGGCAACCTGAAGTCACAGTGGTCAGGGCCATTCCAAATAGTCCAAGTACATCCCCACGGGGCGATCTTACTAAAGAATGATGCTGATGATTCCGAATTTCTTTTGAATGGTCACAGGCTTAAACATTATTATTATTGGAAGATTAAGCTGGACCAAACTGGCTGGAGTGGCAGATTTGTCTTTCTCAAGTTAATTTAGCACTCCATCTTCAGGCCAGGTAAGTACCAGAAACCCTATACATATTTTATTACTAAGTTTATGTTGTTATTGTTAAATTTCAATTTCAAGAATAGAGTAGGGTTAGCGAAGTACAATGTCGGCGAGTGAAGTTTGTGGAAAGTTAAAATTTGTATTTTAGGAAAGCTTGCTTAGCGAAGAGTTGGATTGGGTACGGCTCAAGGTGTCGTTTCGCATGGACTAAGCTGGCATCCATATTTTGACGCGTGTAAAAGTCCAAATCTCGAGAACCACGTGGCAGCCTAACGTTCAATCTAACGGTCGAAATTTTGCCACACGTCGTCAAGTATCTCGCTTCCCGAGGCATTTATGGCATGCGAAGCGATCAGGCTTATAAATAAAATGCCCCCATTTCATTTTTCTCTTTTCACACTTCAAAAAATCTCCAAAGCTCCCGAACTCCCTAACTTTTGCCAAGTTTTACCTCCCTTAACCCAATTTTCAGACCAAACTCCAAATGGCTTCCAGAATTCCCATCACTTCTGCCTCGTTTAAGAAGTCCGCCAAGCAAGAAAATGTGAGCATGCTCGTAGCTGCGAAGCAACGCATGAGCGCGCTAAGCGAAGCACAAGCAAGTGTCGCAGCATCTGAGACTCCTTTTGTGGGAGTTAGGCCAAAAATTATGCTGAAAAAGTCAGCAAAGCCGATGGACAAGGCGGCGGTATGCCCTCTGTAGACACAAGAATTCGGTCGCATAGTGAGGGTACCTCCACCAAGACCTCTGGTGCAACACTTGTTGCGCCGAAGAAGGTTAGCCCAACAGCCAGTTCACTCAAGTCTGCAGAGCCGCAAAAGAAGCGGTCAGTCGAGAAGAAACCAGTTGAGTCTACTGTGGCAAAGGTTGTCGCTCCCGCTGTAGTTCCAGCGAAGAAGGCCGTTGAGCCAGAAGACTCTGCCCATGAGGCATTGCGTAAGTGAATGGCAGAACTAGAGACTGAGTTAGAAAAGTCGAGAGTAGAGAATAGGCAAATGTTGGAAAAGAAAGAGAAGAAGGAAAGAAATGAGAAGGAGAAAGAAGAAAAGAAAGACGAAGATTCCGCTACGAAGAGGCAGAACGAAGCTCTACCAAAGTCTGAGAAACTCCCCAGGCTTCTATGGCCGAGGGGAGTATCACAATGATGGTCGAGCTGAGCGAAGAAGAGCAGCTCACCGGTGAAAACTTGTTAAGAGAGCTCTATGAGCAGGACCCGGTCGACTCCGCAGAGGAACTTGAGGCAGATGATGCACAGCTAGCGCTTCGCCAGAATGATGCTAACGCCCAAGAGCGGGACTCGAACAACGAAGAGGAAGAGCAATTGGCCGACTTGGCAGAGGAAGTCATGAGTCCGCAGCCCGAAGAAGAGCTCGAAAGCTTCGTAAGTCTGGATCGAGAGGCAGAAGAGCAAAGCGAAGCTGAAGATTCGCCAGCTGCTGACGATGAAGCACACTTGACAGTTGGTCAAGTTGAAGCTTTACTGTCCAGCAGTAAGTCCGTGAATCTGAAGGGTAAGGGTCTCCTTAGACGCGAGAGGGTGATCAGCTCTGACGAAGATCTGAATAGCAAATTGGATGAAGCGTTGTTCGCCCTTTCAAACTCAGAGGAGGAAAGTGAGCCTAAGCTAGCGCCAATGCAACGAAGCACGAAGTTGAAGGGCATTCCTGGGCTTAAAAGAAAAAGGTCGTAGAGCCATCATCACCCCTTCGCCTCCTGCGAAAAAATTAGCCAAATTCGGTAAAGTGCCAAGCGAAGCCAGTACCAGTTGCTCAATCGAAGAAGTTCTTGTCCGAGCAGTCTTTCGACCCTAATCTTAGAGGATTTCTACCAGCCGTGGTCGAGTAAATTGAGAAACGAGGATGGAGGAAGCTTTGTACAGAGCTCGGCTCAGCGAAGCGAACGTGGGTGATTGAATTCTACGCCAGCTTACTAGACCGAAATAGATTCAAGGCTATGGTTCGCAGCTGTGAAATCAATTGGGCTCCTGAGGCTTGGAATGAACTTTTTGGGCTTGAGTATAAAAAGTCTGAGTACGAAGAGCTGTTGGATGAGTACTCAGAAGAATAGATTTGCCTAGAAGTCATTAGAGTAGAAGGGGCTGAATGGGATGAGGGGCCTCAATCTCGCCGTTTCCACACCGCAAACCATAACGAGATAGGGCGAATCTGGGCCTCGTTTTTTAAGACTTCGCTGATGCCAATATTGCATGAGTCTACCTTGATGGTTCCGCGAGCTTTGCTGATCTGTTCCATTATGACGGGCATGTCGGTCAACGTTGAGAAGCTCATCGCGTGGGAGATTCACTTTTAGAAAGGGTGAAAGACGAGCTATTTTCTCTACCCGCACTTCATCTCGGCGCTTTACCTATTCCAAGGGTTGAAGGGCCAACCTAATGATCCCTTCTTACCGAAGAGGAAATACTTAACTTTCACTTCAAAGGCTTCAACGAGAGGAGCTCGCACGGTGAAGAAGGCCAAAGCCTCAACAAGCGGTAGCGAAGAGCAGCTCCAACTACTACGGGAAATTAGAGATGAAAATTGCATTTTTCATCGCTATTTCCTTCAGCGAGAGCGAGTTCTTCAAGAAGTACTCAACCGGATGATGGGAGGCTCTTTCCAGCTACCTCCATTCCTAGAGCTTCTGCCTCTTCCAAAAGAATCTAGCGAAGATCTGCCCGAGAATTAATGGAAGTCCTTCGTTCTCTTTACATTTCTCTTCTCTCATTTGTTATGTATGTGTGCATGCTTGCTTTTCGTTTTTTTATAAATTCATCTTTTGTAAGCTCGCATGTCAAAGAAAAGCTTATTGATAAATACTATATTTTTTTCGCTTCAGCGAGTTGTCGTTATCCATATCTTTGCAAAATTTCATTAACTCTCCTTCTGAGCAATTCAATTTTATTTCTTTGTAAATTAATTTTATAACTCCCTGATGCTGGGGCAAAACCTTAAATTGGACGAAGCGAAATTTTGTGAAGAGTAGAGGCTTTAGTTTTCGAAAATTCATTAAGCATAGAAATTTAATTTCGCGGAATCATTTAGCTCAAGCGAACTCAATTAGAATTAACCCAAGCCTTAAACTTTTAGCAAACTTTAAGTTTGGGGGTACTGAGTGTTTTTCATTGGGACAATGAAAAGTCCAAGTTTGGGGGGTGGAGTTTGCCGAAGCAAAAATGTAAATATACTCGCGAAAAGCGCACAAAATAAACATGCTTCATGAGTGATTCAGTGTAGAAAAATTAATTGGATAGTTGCCATTTTGCTGAAGTAAAAGGTGAGATATTGCAAACCTAAACCCTGGGTTGGATAAAAATGTACAAAAAATTTCAAAATTTTCCCAAATACTCGCGAGAGCGAAGTGAATCAAATGGCTAGTAGCCCAAGTCCTGGGAGTATCTCTCCGCTGTCGTTTGCTCTAACATTGCGTATCTATCATTATATCAAACATTTGATGAAAATTGAGCAAGCTATAGCAGGAAACGTAAGTGAGGGATCCTCAGCGAACTGTAAAAGGAGAGTATTACTTTGGCAAAAGATGGGATGTACCAATCCTAAAGGGAGCGAAGAGCTTAAAGAGAAAAGTTGAATCCAATTGACTAGGGAAAGTTAGAAGAACCAAAGAATTGAATGTCTAAGCCAAAAGGAGTTTTCGCGAATGAATGGCTAAAGCGAATTGTAAAATGGAGTTTTCTGAAAATCTAAAGTTTCGCCCAGCATGATCTAGATATAGAAAAGCTTTACTTAGAAATATTTTTGAATTCTCGGATTGATCTGTTGATGACCTTAGCAAAGTTGAAAAATAATGTTCACTGCTGCGAAGGAAAATAGGAAAAAGCAAATTCCCTCCATTAGAAATTGAGCTATTACTCGAGACAAGCAATAGTGTAAGTTTGGGGTGTGATAACTCTCAAGAATTGAGAGTTAAAGTAGCTTAAAAGAATATATTTTTATTAGAATTTGTTATAATGAAGTTCGCCCCATCATACAAAAAGTTATGCTTAAGCGAAACATCCTTTAGTTTTCTGATTAGGATGCATTTTAAAGGTTTGTTGTAGCGAAATATGCTTGAATGTGTGCAAATTTATAAGTGTTAAAAAGAATTGATATTTTCTAGTTTGTTTGCAGCATTCCTGATAGAGCGAAGCGAAATTCACACCATAGAGAGTTCGCGCACGCGAAGGCCAGACCCAATAAACAGCCAGAACTTGCACCACCCTTTCGCGAAATCAAAGCATTGGGATGAAGAAGCGAAGCAAATGGATATTTGTCGTATTCAAATAGGCACGTGGCAGAAATCAGATGTTATATGATTGAATCACAGCCGTTCGTACTTGTCGGCTCTGACCTCGCGACAAAACAGATCGTCGAGTAGAAGAAGGTCAGAGTAGAGCAACTTCGTCAGAGTAGAGATCGTGGACCAGGATTTCGCAGAGCTTGTCGAGAGGCCTATAAAAACGAATGTCTTTTCAGAGCAAATAGTTCAGAATTTCTTGGATTTTTCTTCAGTTCTTGAGTTCAGAGTAGTTTTCTTTTCGATTCCGGCCAGAGTTTACTTTTCGATTAGCTTTCAAGCCGTTGGAGCAATTTTGTCGGGCTTTAGTTTAGTCTTAGTGTAGTTGAGTGTCGAGTGTTGTCATTTCTTAGCTTAGTTTACTGCTTTGGAAGACTGATTTTGTAACCGGAGTTCACCGGTGTTCAACATTTATCGAAGTTTCAGGCGTTTTTCTATACCTTACTTTTATTTACGTTAATTGGTGCTTTCTACTTTCTCACACTTTTTATTCGAGCATGTCTGTATTACTTTCTGTCGATTTCAAAGTTTCGACTAATATGAGTAGCTAAATCTGTTATCGGGGGATTATGGGAAAGTAGGAGATTTCGCTGGGGCAAAAAGGGTAGCGAATAAGAACTTTTTATGCATGCTGAATTTATTTAACTCATATACCGTTGCCAAGCCGTATATTTGC
>JBBMKA010091946.1:0-13047 GCA_037833695.1 Sechiopsis laciniata
TCAGGCGTCGGTGGTATTCAGGCTGCTACAGTCGAGTGCCGAGGGTCTCGCACTACTGTAGATCAATGACACCGCTTCCGAGTCTTTAGGCATGCGTACCTGGACTGGCGTAGTATGTCCCTAGGCCCCCACATTTACCCAGTTTACAGCAGCATGTAGTGTGTGCGCACATGTGTTAGGCACCGGGCGGAGAGCTCCCTCGGGCTAATGTTCGTGAGTACACCCTTTCCTTTCTGAGTCTAGAGCCAGACTTCGGGTATTCTCCCGGATGTCCCAGGACCAATTTAGAGAGCTGGTCAGGACCAGCTTTTGAGTTGATCATTTGGCCGAGGGTAAGAGACCTTCGAGGATATCTGTTGGGATCAGTTATTAAGCTGATCATTAGGCTGAAAGTAAGAGACTTCCAATGACTCAGGAGTTGTGTTGACAACTCATTTTCGGGATTCTGTGTTGGTAATTGTTTGCTTGTTTACTTGGATGCTAGATGATGCGTTGTTTCATACTGTTGCCCAGTTGGGGATTCTTACTGAGTGCCTTTGTACTCACCCTTATTTTCTGTGGTTTTTCCACCAGGTAACTTGGGACAGCGCCAGGACGGCTAGAGGAGGAGCTGTATGATCATGGGAGCTGCTGGCACTCTGTTTTTACGTTTTGTTTTATTGAATTGATTCAGCATGTAGTTGGACACGGAGTCCATAGGATTTGCATATGGAAACTGATGGTGTATTTGAATGTTTTGTATTTTTGCTATTTCAAATTATACTCTGGCCAGGGTTGTTTTTAATGTTTGAACATTGAGTGTTTTTAAATGTTTATAACAAGTTCCTTGAGATTTTAAACGGATGTTTTATGCAAACTATAATGTTAAGTGAATTTTATTATCTTTTATGCATGCATGCTGAGTAAGGACCTGGTTTAGGACCATTTTCCGGTCGGGTTCTTACAAGATTACTCAGGTACGCCCCCATGGTGCTGTCATGTTAAGAAATGCGTCTGACCAAACAGAATGTTTGGTGAATGGCCACCGAATCAAACATTATTATGGTAAAGAATTTGCGAAAGTGAATTTCGCCTCACTAATGGAAGGGTAAATTGGACCAGCTGGCGGGAGTGGTGGAGTTATCTTTCTCAATTTCGATTGCTAGGATAGAGTAGTGAGCGAGAGAAGTTGATTGAAAGTTGAAATTTGTATTTTGGGAAGTTCGCTCAAGTGAAGAGTTGGGGTTGGGTGTTTCACAAGGCGTTGATTCGCGTGAACTGCAGCTGTCATCCGTGTATCAACGCGTGTAAAAGTTCTAGATCTTGAGAACCACATGGTAGCCTAACGTTTGATCTAACGATCAGGATCTCATCGTGCGTTGTTCGAGTGTCTCACTTCCCGAGGTATTTATGGCGTGCGGAGCCATGGCTTATAAATACACCTTCCCCATTTCATTTTTTCCTTTTACGCTTCCAAAATTTTCAAAGCTCTCAAGAATCCTTCCCTTTCGCTACAAATTTCGCCAAGATTTCCTCCACTTGAACCAATTTCCAATTCCCAAATGGCCTCCAGAATTCCCATCACTTTGGCCTCATCTAAGAAGCCTACCAAGTAAGAAAAATTGAGCGTGCTCGCAGCTGCGAAGCATCGCATGAATGCTCAGCCAAGCAGAAGCCAATGCCGCAACATCTGAGACTCCTTCTATGGAAGTCAGGCAAAAAAATTTGCTGAAAAAGTCAGCGAAGCCACAGCCGTACACGAAATCAAGGCCGATGACTAAAATGGAAGTTGTGCCTTCACTAGACAAGGGAATGAGGTTGCAAGACGAAGGTGGCTAAACAAAAATGTTTGGGCAAGTGGAGGTCATCCCAACAGCCAGTTCAGTCAAGTCTGTGGAGCCAAAGAAGACGCAGCCTGTCAAGAAGAAGACGGTCGAGCTTGTTGGGGTGAAGGTCCCTAGTACTGCAGTGGTTTCAGCGAAGAAAGCCGTTGAGCCAGAGGACTCTGCCAAGGAGCCAGCGAATGGTAGAACTAGAAGCAGAGTTGGAAAAGTCGCATGCCGAGAACAAGCAAATGTTGGAGAAGAAGGAAAGAAAGAAGAAGGAGAAGAAAAAAGAAGATGCGCTAAAGTCCTAGAAACTTCCAGGCTTCTGTGGCCGAGCAAAGTATCACAGTCTTAGTCGAGCCGAGCGGTAAAGAGCAGCTCGCTAGAGAGAATCTGTTGAGCGAGCTCTACAAGCAAGATGCGGTAGATTTTGTTGAGGAACTTGAGGTGGATGAAGCACAGCTGGCACTTCGCTGGGATGATGCTAACGCCCAAGCACTGGGTTTAGAAAATGAAGAGGGCGAACAGCTGGACGACATAGCTGATGAAGTTACGAGTCCGCTGCCCGAAGAAGAGCTTGAGAGCTTCAAAAGCCTAGCGAAAGAAGCAGATGAGCAGAGCGAAGCTGAAGATTCGCCAGCGTTTGGAGATGAGGCACATTTGACAACTGGTCAAGTTGCTGCTGATCCAACTAGCAGCAAGTCTGTCATTCTAAAAGGTAAAAGGTTTTTTAGACGCGAGAAGAAGATCAGCTCCGACAAAGAGCTGAGTGACGAATTGGACGAAGAGCTATTTGCCTTATCAAACTCGGAGGAGAAAAGCGAGCTAAAATCGTCGCATGCTCAGCAAAGCGTGCAGTTGAAGGGCATTCTTGGGCTAAAAAGAAAGCGAGTCCTACAGCCATTAGCGACCCCTTCGCCTCCTACACGAAAGTCAGCCAAGACGGGTAAGGAGACAAGCGAAGCCATGAACTGTAGTTCAATCAAAGCGAGGCAACAGAAGATAAACAAGAACATCATCGAATATCAATCGAAGAAGTTTTTATCCGAGCAATCCTCAAACCTCAGAGGATTTCTGCCAGCTATAGTTGAGCAAATTAAGAAGTGAGGATGGAGGTGGTTGTGTATAGAGCTCAGCTCAGCAAGGAGAACGTGGGTGATTGAATCCTACGCTAATTTGCTGGATCGAAATAGATTCAGCGCCACTGTTCGCTGTCACGAGATCAACTGGGCTCCCGAAGCTTAGAACGAACTTTTTGAGTTTGAAGACAAGAAGTCCGAGTATGAAGAACTATTGGATGATTACTCTAATGAAGATCTCCAAACTTGCCTGGAAGTCATTGGAGTAGAAGAGCTGAATGGGATGAAGGGCCTCAATCTCACCTTTTCTACACCGCAAACCTAAACAAAATAGGGCAGATTTGGGCCTCATTTTTGGAATCTTCGCTTATGTCAATCTCATACGAGTCCACTTTGACGGTTCAGCGAGCCTTATTGATCTGCTCCATCATGACTGGCATATCGATCAATGTTGGGCAGATTATCGCTTGGGAGATTCGTGCTTGGAAATGGCAAAAGGCAAGCTATTTTCTCTACCCGCACTTCATCATAGCGCTTTGCCAGTTCCAAAGGTTGAAGGGTCAACCTAATGATCCCTTCTTGCCCAAGAAGAAATATCTGAGCTTCGCTCCAAAGGCATCGGTGAGAGGACCTCGCATGGTAAAGAAGGCCAAAGCGCCAACCAATGGTAGCGAGGAACAACTCCAGCTACTAAGGGAAGTTAGAGATGAAAATCACAAATTTCATCGATATTTCCTTAAGCAAGAGCGAGTTCTTCAAGAAGTGCTCAAACGATTGAAGGGAGGCCCTTTCCAACTACCTTCATTCCCAGCGCTTCCGCCTCTTCCAAATGAAAGTCCCTTTCTTTTTGTACCCTATCACTGTTTCAATTATGTCTTTACTTTCACTCTTTTCAATGTAGCGAATTTTACTTAATCATAAGCAATGATATTTACCATCGTCCCATTCTTATTTCTCTGTGCATCCAATGGACATTTCCTCTAGTAATTCAAGTTTATTTATTTATGAACTAATTGTCTAACTCTTCAATGCTGGAGCGAAACTTTAAGCGAAGTAAGCCAAGCCTTAGTCTTTACTTTCGCAATTTCATCAAGTATAGAAACTTAATTTTGAGGAAATCTTTTAGCCAGAGCGAACTCAACTAGAATTAACCAAGCCTTAGACTTTTTGCAAACTTTAAGTTTGGGGGTGGAGTTTGCCGAAGTAGAAATGTAAATAAACTCGCGAAAAGTGCACAAAATAAACATGCTTCATGAACGATTCAGCGTAGAAAAATTAATTGGATAGTTGCCATTTCGCTGAAGTAAAAGGTGAGATTTGCAAGCCAAACCCTGGGTTGGATAAAGCATGAAAAATTCAAAATTTTCTCAAATACTCGCAAGAGCGAAGTGAATCAAAGGGCTAGTAGCCTAAGTCCTGGGGCCATTCCTCCGCTATCGATTGCTCTAACATCGTGTACCTATCATTATATCAAACATTCGATGAAAATTGAACAAACGATAGTAGGAAACGTAAGTGAGGGATTCCCATCGAACTGTAAAAGGAGAGTATTCACTTCGGCAAAAGATGAGAAGTACCAAGCATAAAGAGAGCGAAAGATTAAAGCGAAGATAATTCTAATTGATTAGCAAAAGCTTTTAGAACCATGAAGTTAAAGTTCTAGGCCAAGAGGGAATTATGAAATGTTGAGACTTGAAAAAATTCTTGCTAAATCAAAGGTTTATGAGCTTAAACGTTTTACCCAACATGGTCCAGTTATGGAAGAGTTTCATTTATAAATTCATTTGAATTTTTTTTAAAAGGTAATGTTAATTCTATGTGTAGAAGTAACAAGAAAAATTCTCTAAAAGAGCAAAAAGCAAATATCTTTAATTAAGCTATTACTCGAGACGAGCAATAATGCAAGTTTGGGGATGTGATAACTCTAAAAAATTGAGAGTTAAAGTAGCTTAAATTAAGATAATTGTAGAAGAAAAAAATGTTGAAATGAACCGATTAAGTAGAGAAGTTTGCTCCCGCAGACTAAAGTGAAGCTTACAGCGAAATATCGAACAAAAGCCTGCTAGAAATGAAATTTAGAAGTTAAATGCAGCAAAACAAGCTTAATTGAATAGAATTATTTCTAAGTGTATAAAAAGAATTGATACTTCTATTTCGTTGCAAGACACTTCGACAGTGCGAATAGAGCAAAGCAGAAGTTACAGAGAGAGGCAATCCGCTCCAGCAAAGCAAGAGACCTCTAGGTAATTTAAAGAAGCCATCTACTGATCGCAGCAGCGAGAAGCTTAGCGAAGCAGACAATCGAGAAGAAGGAAAATATCTCTCCCAAGGACGGGTGGCAAGAATCCGTGATTCCCAAGCTCATCTCCACTGTTGAATCTTGTCGGCTCTGACGCTCTCGGCAAAGTGGATCATGGAGTAGCTTTTTGCAGAGGAGGATCGTGGAACAGATGTAGCAGCCAATTGTCGGGAGACCTATATAAGGCGAGAGTAGTCTTCAATTTCAGATCGGCCATTGTTCCGTCTAAAACCTCTTTTTTCCATTTCTTCCAGCCCGATCAAGTTTTTTTACTTCCGTTGAGTTTTTCGTCAAGTTTTTCGTAGAAGTTTCCAACCACGAGCGATTTCGCTGGGCTCTGTTGTTAGATGTAGCTGTAGTTTCCTTGCTTTCCAGACAATAGCTTAGTGTTTTTGTAAACGGAGATTTGCTGGAATATTCAGTGTTCACGTTGCAGAAATTTTCTAAACTCTACTTGTCATTTCCGTTTACCTCTTACTTGTTTTCAACATGCCATTTAGCTCTTCATTAGTTTTAAGTTTGTTTTCTTTTGCCATGAGTAGCTAAACTTGTTGTCGGAAGGTTTTGGGGAAGTAGGGGAATTCACAAATAGCAAAGTAGTTAGCGAACAGAACGTATTGTGCATGCTATTTTCAATTAACATACATTGCGTTAATACCCATTTGTATGAACTCAGTGTTAATTCAAGAGAGTTAAGATTGAACGAACTTGCATGTATAACATTAGGACTGTCAAGCTTACTTAGAGATAAGATTGCTTGCAAATTAAAGAACTCTTAGTGATAAGGTTCGCCTGGTGCTAACTTGGCAAGATAGTTGTTGGGATTCAAGAGAATCGAACTAAGTGCTTGAGAGAGCAGAATGCATGTGTTCGAGAGAACCAGAGGGATTTCTGTTAGTGTTCACCTTCGCTAGTTACTTCATTTGAGTGAATCCTTGAAAACCTTGGCCCTTTTCGATATTTCACCTACTCTTGTTACTTATTACTTATTACTTGTTATTTTGCTTAATCAAACACAACCAAAATCCATTTCCCTTCAACAACTTGGTGACCTTGACTTTTGCATGAACCTGACTTTAAACATACTAAAAATCCCTAAGGAGAATGACCTTTACTTACATTAAAACTTGCTATAGCACGACTGCGTATACTTGCGCATTTGTAGAGAGTCACACATTAGTCGTTATTGAAATACAATTCGCTTAGGCGAATCTGAGGATTGTTCAACCCATTATTTATTCAATTAAAATCTTAATTAAACAGACACGTGTGAATCTTGCGAATAGGTGCCTATACAAAAAAGGTGTTTTTGCATAAGACGAGACCAGGAGGTTTATGATCGATATACTAATTCTGTTATATAATCGTATCAACTACTTCACTAAGGATGGTCGTATGTTGATGTAATCTTAATCATGAGTGAGTGGGTTGTGAGCTCCTTTATGAAAGCGTCATTTGATGTGCATGGGTGAGACTAGCCAAACAACACTGAGTCAATAAGCCTCCCACGTTGGGCATTGTCGTAGTAAGTGGCTGTAAACGCAACATCATAAGAAGAAATTCACGCCTTCCTGAAATTTGAGGAAGATGTAGAGTTGTTCCCTTTAGAACTGATTCTGGGGCTTGGACAAAGGGATCTCGCCTCTCATTAGCCCGAGAGGACATTAATTTATAATTGACTATAAATACTTATTAATTAGAGGAATCAGTGGCCCTTAAGGAGAAAGATGTAATCATAGGGGTAGAACGGATTTCTTGTCCCAGTTGTGAATTACGAACAAGCTCGTGAAGGATCATGTGACAGATGATCGATTATATCCATGAGCGTTAACTTGTCCTATAGTATGTAAGAGTTTAGCACAGGCCTTTAGTGAAATAAGCCTGATGTTAACGAATAGGGATTGGATCCTAGGTCGTTGTACCTTTCAACCTATAGGTCCACCGGTCCCCAAGTTAGCTCATACTTGCTAGTACATTGTTTTATTAGAAAGCAAGTTTGAAGAGTTCAAATTCACATATTAATTATGTGTGACATAATTAATAGGAGTAGAAAGATTAATTTATTAAACTTACTAATTAATATATTTTATATATTAATTTAATATTTATTGAATAAATATTAATAAGGAGAAATTAATTTATTTGATAAATTAATTATAAATAATTATTTAATTAAGAGATCACAGTAATTAATATGTTGGACATATTAATTGGTTTAATAATTATTGGATGATTATTAAATAGAGAATATTAATTAATTTGTTGACATATTAATTGGGTTAATAATTATTGCAAGTAGAAATTAATATATTGGTGTTTGCATAATTATCCAACACACAAATTAAAGAAATAATAATTAACTGAGAATGATGACATGGAAGCTTGGATTTCACCAAAGCGAAATCTCTACTCTAATTAGGAGAAGTGTGTGTGGTTCCCCAAGGTTGTTCAAGTATACACAATCTTGTTGTAGCAAGTTTTAATGTAAGTAAAGGTCATCTCCACAGAGATTAGTGATTAATGTCATGCTTAAGAGAAAGTTCAAGAGTCAAAGTAATGTGGGAAAATTGTTGTGATGAAGCTAAACTAAGCGAAATAGAAGTAATGTGAATGAAACTAGGGTAAAATGCATTGGAAGAGAATAAGACTTTTTCGGAGAGTTTCGCTTTGGCGAAACGAAGTTAGGCTAAGAAGCGAACTACTGATGGCTTCTCTTTGGCTTTCTCAAGCTCTAGAAGTTGCCTCTCCCGAGCTCCTAGTCCAGTTCTCTCGAACTCAAACAACGATAAAATCACGCAAACAGCACTAGGCGAACCTTATCTCTAAGTGTTCTTCATTAGCAAGTGGCTTAACAATCCTAGTGTTATACATGCAAGTTCGCTCTACTTCTATTCTCTCGAAGCGAAATAAATGCATACATACAGTGGATTAGACATAATGTTTTTTGAGTTAATTAAACATGCATAATAGTTTGACATCTCGCTACAGCTTCGCTTAGGCAAACTTCTCCTACTTGCCTACTTCCTTCCGATGAAAAACTTAGCTCTTCATAATGCAAATAAATTCAAAGCAAAATAAAAGCAATAGTTCATCTTCATTAAAAGCACTTAAGAACATTCTACAAACTTGTGATAAGGCAAAAATAACAAAAGCACTAAAAGGAGAAACAAAGTTAAGAAGAAGCCTGGTCGGAATCGTAAAGACAGCAACTCTGATTTAGCTCCAGCTATGTTCTGCAACTCCGGCTAACTACGGCTATGCTAAAGCTAAACTATTAAACAACTGAAAATGGAAAAAGCAACTAAGCTACGGCTAAAACTAAGGAAATTTGATCGAAAATTGAAAGCTACGGTGGACAACGGAGGATCGACCCCAAATGGGTCTCCCCAAAATTGGTGCTCTTCCAAATGAAGAAGAAAGGAAACTATTTATACTCCATGTAAGAACCCGACTCTAAAACAGTCCTAAACCCAGTTCTTACTCAGCATGCATGGATTTAAATCATGTAAAATCCGACAATCAACATTCATTAGCCAAGCAACAAACCAAATAAAACATGGTTCAAAACCAATACAATTGAAATCCTCTTGCCAGAGTATATTAAAACCGTTTTAAAACAAATCCTTAAAATAAGCCGACATGCCGAATCCATAAAATAAATGAAAAATGATAGTGCAGCAAACTCCCATGATCATCCAGCTCCTCCTCTAGCCGTCCCGGTGCTATCCCAAGTTACCTGGTGGAAAACCCACAGAAATAAGGGTGAGTACAAAGGCACTCAGTAAGAATCCCCAGTCGGGGTACAGTACACAAGTCACATCATCTAGCATCCTAGCATATAAGCAACCAACATCACATAGGCAGTCTCAACACAAGTACAATCACAACATGCTCAAACCTCGAGAGTCTCTAACTCTCGGCTAAGGATCTACTGCGGATCTCCAACAATATAACCCCCAAAATCTCGAGAGTCTCTAACTCTCGGCTAAGGTGATCAGCTCACTATGCTGATTCTGGATACTTGGGAAAGTACCCAAGTGTCGGCTCTAAACTAAACGGAAAGGTGTACTGATACACTAGCCAGGATAAATGTAGGCTTATATAAACTATGTCGGTTCAGGTGAGCATGCCTATGACTCGGAAAGGTGAGCACTGATCCACAGTAGGCGAGAGGCCCTCGACACCATACTGTGGCATCCTGAATCACACCAACACCTAAAGCTAAGGGTCGTCTCAAGGCAGGCTTGCACCAAGGAAAGGACCCTACTCTAGCAGGCCACAAACTAGGCTTATGCTGGGGTGGTAGCTAATCCACGCCCGACTTCCGGGGGTAAGGAATCTATCCTCTCAGCCCGACCGGTGGGGACACGTATGTTGGTCCACTCTCATCCTCTAGATGACGACAACCTAACAGGATCTAGTCAGCCAAAAAGAAGGATTCAGCTGGATTGTGACACGTGTCCTCAAGGGCGGCTTTGAGTCCTGGCGAAGACACTTTTTAACCATTAATTTCTTTCTTTTTCTCTATTAACCAAGCAAAGACTCCAAACCTCCCGAATAGCGGCACTAGCCCTAGAAACCTGAAACAGAAGGAATAACCCGAACTTAGCAATTAACAGATCAGCCTTGAAACCCTGGTTAGTTACGAAACTACCCCTGAAGGCAAAATTACCAAAATGCCCCTAGAGGCTCAAACTGCCCTAACGGCCCAACTGAACAACCGAAACAACAACCAAACGAACCTAGGGAATCGAAATGGAAAACTGGGCCGTCACAATACTCCCTCCTTTTATGACTTTCGTCCCCGAAAGTTCCTAAGACTGAAACAACTCCAGATAAGAGTCCTCATCTCATCCTCTAACTCCCAAGTCGCTTCCTCTGCCTTCTGATTTTTCCACAAAACCTTAACCAAGTTAGTCTCCCTATTACGCAACTTTTGCGATCCTAGGCTAAAATCTGCGCTGGCTTTTCCTCAAAGCTCAAATCCTCGTTCAACTCTAACGGCTCAAAGTCAACTACACGCGAAGGATCTGCCACATACTATCTTAACATAGCAACGTGAAGGATGATGTGCATTGCTGCCAAAAATGGGGCAAGGCCAAACGGTAAGCCACTAGAACGATTAGCTCAAGGATCTCAAAAGGTTCTACAAACCTGGGACTCAACTTGCCCCACTTACCAAACCTTAAAACCCCACGCATCGGCACTACTTACAGAAATACATGCTGGCTGACCTCTAACTCTAAATCTTTACGCCGAACATCGGCGTAACTTTTCTGCCTACTCTGTACTGTCAACATACTAGCCCTGATATTCTATACTGCGTCGTTAGTCATCTGTAACAGCTTAGGCCCCAATCCTGTGTGTCACCAAACTCTCTCTAGAACACTAGACACCTACAACACTAACCATACAAAGCCTCAACGGAGCCATCTGAATAGTCGACTGATATCTATCACTGAAGCCAAACCCTTCTAGAGGGCTCTCCAAAAGAAAGAAGTGAACCAAGAGTCACGATCCGAAACGATCTTCACTAGCACACCATGGTACCAAACGATCTTATCCAAGAATAACTATGCCCACTATTCCACGGTGTAGTTAACTCTACCGGGGATGAAGTGTGCACTCTTAGTCAGCCTATCCACAACAACCCAGATCTGAGTAAACCCTCTCGGCGTCCTCGGTAACCCAGAAATAAAGTCCAATGAAATCTCTTTCCAATACCACTTAGGCACGCTCAATGGCTGTAACAAACTTATAGGTTTCTATCTGGGAGCCTTCACTTGTTGACAAGTGAGACACCGGCTAACAACTCAGCAAAATCTCTTTTCATACCCATCCACCAGAACGTCTTCTTAAGAACCTGTTACATCTTGGTACCTCCTGAGTGCCAAGTGAACGGAAACTATGTGCCTTTGCAAGTAACTCAGCCCGTAGTCCGGCGTCAGATGGAACACGCAGCCGACCACTAAGCCTCAAACCTCCGTCTGGTGTTTAAACAAAACAGGAACTCCATCCTCTTGAACTCTCTTATTCAACCTGCTCAACTTGGGATCACTCAACTGGCCATCAATGATCCTCTACTTAAACGACGGCTGAACTGTCAACTAGGCTACCCTGGCAGTAACCTCTCCCAACAACACTGCAAAACTAGCTCGTTCGAACTCTTTCCACCCATGAACCTGAGAATTCAACAAAGCTGCGGAGTACGACGTCTTTCTACTTAGCACATCAGCCACAACGTTGGCCTTTCCTAGGTGATACAAAATCTCACAGTCGTAGTCTTGACTAGCTCGAGCCATCTCCTTTGTCTCATGTTTAACTCCTTCTAAGTGAAAAAGTACTTAAGGCTCTGGTGATCTGTAAACAACTGAATCCTCACACTATACAGATGGTGTCTCTAAAATTCTCAATGCAAAAGCAACCGTCGACAATTCCACAACATGAGTCGGGTAACTTTATGTCAAAGGGCCTCCGCTAACATAAAGCATACACCAATCGTCGTACCACGCTGCATCCAAAACGTAACCCAAACCAACTTGGAAACATCCCTGTACACTACACAACCACTCGTTCCCTCCAGAATTGCCGAATTGGCTTACGTTAAACTGTGCTGCAACGCAGTCAGACCCTTAGCCCAAAGGACTTCCTCCTTTTAAACATCCTGATCAAGCACTAACAAGCTGCTGAAACACAATCCTTAAAACAACGTACCATTAGGGTCAGGTACAACACAACTAGCAAGGCTTCCTCACAAGCCAAGGCTTGGAACCGACACGCCTTGCGCAACAATGAACCTCGACTAAAACAAGAGGACGTCCAAAACCTCAAATGTTCATCCAACTTTTAACAAGTCAACAAAAGCTCTTGAACTAACTGTTCACTACCTGTCGGTAGAACAACCAACACTTGAGCTTAACAGTCACATACTCTAACTCTTTCAAGGACAAAAGTTTCTATCTACTCACAACCGAATTGCAGCTCTTTACCAAGAGAAACAAACCAAGGATAGAAAACATTATCACCTCTCAACGGTCGCGTCCAAGCAAAAGTGATAAACAATCACTGAGCTGAAAAGATAAACTCTACTTGAAAACCACAGTCATTTAGAGCAACACCTTAAATACAACCAAGCTCAACCTTAAATTTTACCTCCATGCCAACTCGAAGATTACCGCGAAACTAACCCTGGCTTGGCAACTGACAACAAAGCTCCAACCGAGCAATTGAAAACTCACTGTCTGGGTCTGACTGAGCTCTGACAAGGATCTCCACGAGCTTAGGGTCCTTCCGACGACCCCCAGACTCACACTGCCATAAAGACGGTCTAACAGCCAACCGACTAAACAAGAATAAACCTTCTTCAGCAACATAACTATTCTGGCTAGCTCCAACTTTCTAGATACAGGGGCAAGAGACCAAAAACGCTGCAGAATGTGTCGTCCTCTTACTCAAAGCATCAGCCACCTCGTAGCTTACTTCGGGTAAAGATCTCTACAACACCAGTTGACAACTACGTGGTTTCTAGTCAACCACAACTTTCTCTGTCTCATCTGGGCTCTAACGAAACAACAACAAGGATTCTTACCATCCAAGGTCACGTTCTTTCAAACAACTCTTGTCTGACGACAAGCAATCCAACAATGAGCAGAATAAATCCGCATTCTCAACCTAAGGGCACTTTTCATGATAGTATCCTCGAACAGAAAGCCCAACTTCTCCGAAAACTAACACAGTCTTGCTCCAAAAAAATCAACACTGACGTGGTTTCCAATAACAACCCACATCAGAAACAAGCTACTCACAGGTACACATGTGAGTACAAAGACTAAGCTCTGCAGAAGACCGAAGTCTAGCCGACTCT
>JBBMKA010091967.1:0-13044 GCA_037833695.1 Sechiopsis laciniata
TTCATTTCAAAATTGAATTCTGAGAGTTAAAAAGAATTACGCTATTGACTTTTTTAATAAAGTTAAAATTGTTTTTAGAAATAAATATTTTAATATTGATGTTAGCCGAGATTAAAAGATAAATTTGATAAGATTTAATGTAGGATTTGATAAAAGATTTTTTTTTTTTTTTTTAATATAGAAATTTAAAGAATGGTTAAAGAGTGATTCAAGAGGAGTTAAGAGTGAATATTTACTACAAAAAAACAAACGAGTGATTGTCGAAGAGTAGTTATTAACCGCTTCTCATGTCCAAAAAACAAACATACCCTAAGATTAAAGATAATTTTTATTTTTTTATTCAACAATATTTAAAACATATAATTTCATAGTTACCAAATTATTCATGATGTGACAAGAGTTATGTTCGTTTCATGATTGGAGATAAATTACCTTAATTTATTTCTTTTGAAGGCTGTTTTGACCTGCATTTATTTATTTTGAATGTTCTTTTAATGGTATTTATTTTGAATGTTTTGACCTGATACAATATTTTTATAGATCTAAGTGAAACCATTCCAAAACACAAGTTAAAAAATAATAATAATAATAATAAATAAATAAATAAATAAAAAGCCAACTATAGACTTTCACTGTGACACAAATTTAAGAGGGACTTTATTATTCATTGGATTTTTTAGCATTCAAGTTCCTGTATTGCCTAGTGCCAAGTGCTACATTCAACTATAATAAGTACAAAAGCAACACAACTTCCATAAACATTATACACAAAAGATTGATGTCAAAAAACAATGTTCCATACTTAGGTTAACAACTTCCATAAATATTATACATAAAAGACTGATGTGAAAAAATAATGTGTTCATACACATGTTTTCTCCTTTTGATCAATTTGTATGCAAAATGTTTGGGGAAGACTTCAAGCAGATATTATACCTTCTGGTAAGGAAACTTTATCCGGGTCGGGGGAAAGGAATCTGCGGCACGCATAGAAGACTGTCGAGTGAAAACTGCTAGGACTGTCTATGAACACAAAGTGACCGGCCTGCAGTCATAATCAGAATAGAACGATACCTTAAGATGGAGGCTAAAATGCACACATTCATATGTCAAGAGAACAAGAAGGATGGTAAGACCTGAGGAACGCGTAATATTTCGCACGGCGTCTTCATACTCTTCCGAGCTTCTTTAGCACCTTCATAGTTCATCCAATCTTCATAACCGTATATAAATGTTGTAGGAACTTTCCATTCAGATGCACTGAGAAAAATGAAGGTAATTAGGCAAATACAGATAATCATATTCAGTTACACGAGTACCAAAAAGAATACTATTATTTTTCAGAGTATTCGTGAATTTGTTTCCCTTTTTTCCTTTATTAAAGAGTGTTGTTATGAAGGTTGAGCTCAATAGAGAGAATCATGTTCATGAAATAATGTTATTACTTATAACCTATAGAACAGATTTAGTTCAAGTATATCGTAAACATTGTTTCTAAAATAACCAATCAATTTTATCACCTTCTAATGTATGGAAGGAAAAATGCTCCACATACCAATTTGTTTGTTGTGATATAAGCGATATAAGCCAACTGAATGAAGCTATCAGCCGAACTGATTGAAGTGTGGACATTTTACGGGGACCAAGTCAATTGCAATGTCCACCAGGTCAATTGCTATATATGTAATTGTTTTAAAAAGTTTTATTGATGGTATTTTTTTTGTTTTTTTTCTATACATGTAAAATCCCATATGGAAAGAAACTGTGCTACATGGACCAGAGATGCAAAATAAATGTTCCGTTTAAAATGAAATTGATAACACAAGCTTACAGAAACAGTCCCAATATTAAAAGGAAAAGAGTAGCTGTGCACGCATAAGAACGTTTTTAATAAACAATCGAATTTAATTTGGAAAATACTTGGTCAACTAAAACCACTGGTCACTGTTAACCGGAATTGATATGTACAAAGATCTAATAAAGTAGAATAGAATGAGGGGATTCTTTGGACTTTTCTTGTTAGCGCCTCCCTTTGGTGTCTTTGGAAAGAAAGGAACAATAGGACTTTCAATGACATATCTCAGCCTGTCCATAGTTAACTCTATGGTGTTTTTTGTCATGGCTTTAAATTTGTGTAAATGTTTTTCACCGTTTTTTTAAACATCAGACAACAGAAATCAGAGAACTTCGAAGGCATTGAATGATGTAAATGTTTTTCACCTTTTACTAGTTAGAGTCTAATTACCTTTCGTAACCCTCTCCCACTTTTGTATATTTCATCATATTAATGAAATATTCATTTTTCATTAAATAATAACAATGATGAATAAATGAAACAGAAAGAAAAATTAGTAACACATAATTTCAACAAAAAAAGGAATCAAACAGTTTTGAACTAAAGAAGGAGAGTAAAGTCATCAAACCTTTGTAGAAGTGGCATCCGTGCAAACCCACCAAATGCAAATATGTATTTCAAGCACAATTCTCCACTGGCCTTGGCTGCTAACGTGTGATATACATAATCTTCATTTGGAAAAAGTGAAATGTCAAAACAAGTCATACGTTTGAGCCAAAATATTTAACTTTTCATCACCCATTACCTGATAACAATCTGGATTCTTCATCATTCAATATGTCCCCAATTGAATATGTCCTGAATCTAGAACTTGTATATTTGCGAACAAGATCAGGACCCCAAGGGCCCAAACCTCTGAGAAACGCAAAGACAGGACATTAGGAGTCTTGCATGACTTAAATGTGCTAAACAAAAGGTTATATAGTGACACAACCCAAAAATAATTGCCCAATTTTATGACTACCAAAGATATAAATAAGAACCAAACAATGACAGAGAAACAATAGAAGGCTATATTTTTTTCTTTGGATTCTAAGAATATGATTCTAATTTATACCCCTTCTTTTAACACCTTTCACCCAAAATGTACTAATCTACACCAAACTGAAATGATAGAAAGAAAAACTTCAGGAGCTAACAAACTCTCTAACTAATTATCCATAATACATTCTCCAAAGTCATGAAGCTGAGTTGCTAGGGTAATATGATAGGATTGGGCATTTAGAGGAATTAAGATTAATCTAAGGGTATATAGATAATTAGTTAGAGAGTTTCTTAGGGATTTTAGTTATAAATAGAGAGGTTGGGTAAGGGGAAAGACATCCAAAAGATTGAGTAGAATCATTAGGGCTCGAGAGAATTGTTCTCTACAGATGGGAGGCTCCAAGACCTATTAAATCTTGGTTTATCTTATAATTTTTTTACCTTTTGATATCAATCTAGATCTTGAATCTTATCATAATATGATGACCAAGAAACTGTAATATGCCAACTGCTCTTATTTTGTTTGGGGTGAAAAAACCAAGAATTGATCTGTGAGAGTAATAGTATGGTATATTAGGGATTATATGTGATTCTAATTTTTACCCTATCTTTTAACACCTTTCAACCAAAATGTACCTAACCTACACCAAAACTGAAATGATTGAAAGACAAACTTTGAATTTTGGGTTGGGTCCATAATACATTCACCGAAGCCATGAAACAGAGTTTCTAGGGTAATATATGATGATGACCTTAGAAACTGTAATATGGCGGGCTCTTACTTTGTTTGAGGGTGAACAAACCAAGAATTGATCTGTGAGAGCACTGGTATGGTGGTATATTAGAGGTTATATGTGGGGACTAATAGTATGACAGTAAGGGGTATAACAGTAATTAGTTAAGGTGTCTTGGTTATAAATAAGGGAATTAGGATTCTTAGAGGAAATGATTTTGGGTAATGTCTTAGTGTAGGGACTTTGAGAGAGACATAGCCCTTTCGAGAGGCTAATAGCTAGATGTAATTTTGGTCAATATTGCAACTATTTCGTATTTTCTTGTTAAGGGTATCCTAACATGATCCCAACACCTAAAGGAAAAGGTAAAGTATGGCAATTGGCAATAGAGTAACTCGTGTTATTTTGTCGAAGTAGTTTTTTTTTTTTTTTTATAGGAAAGTAGTTAATAAACAGGAAACTTAAAATAGAAATGAAAAATACCTAATAACCTTCTGTGGAGTAAAATTCGACTCCCACAAATGATTCAAAATCGCTCCTTTCCAAGTGGCTCTAAACTGTGTAAGCCGCTCAGACTTGCCATCTGACTCTGAAGAAAATCCAGCAGGTCCTACTAAAATTAGGTGTTTGATGTGCTCAGGATGCTGAAAAAGGAAATAATAGTGAACTCAGAAATCATAAAGGCAATCAGAAATGCTTAATTTTTAAAAATTGATTAGCAAAAGCAATCACCTTGAGAGCATATTTAGCTGCAACATATCCACCAAATGAGTGCCCGAGTAAAATAAAGTTGCTGATGTTTTTTGCTTTTCGCCATTCCTCAAAAGAATCTATAAACCATGCTTCAGTTTCTGCATCATCAACATAACAATCAGAACCTTAATAGAACGTAAATTACTACAAACTAAAATGCATAGCTTGTTTCACTTCCACGTAATATTGTACATTACTGCAGTTGCAATAATAATTATTAAATCAAAGAAGAAAAAAATTGGAAACCCATTGCTATATTAGAAGCAATAAGAGACGCGATGGGAGTAGTTACTAAACCTTCAGTACTTTTGCATGTAAAATCAGGCCTGCTAGATCCTCCCCATCTACAAACACGCAAGTAAAGGAACTTAAGTACAAAGTTATGCTGCTCATTCATAAAAATAAATAATAGAAAAACTCGGCAGTCCTGATTGATGCTGGAGAATCTAATATTCAAGGAGTTATTAGTGAACAAACGTGAAGATGAAACAAAAGATAAGCACAAAATACAGCAAAGGAATAAAACATGGGTTACACCACATCATGTGCAAATTTAAACAAAATTAAACCATCAAACTAGAAGATTTATCTTAAAAGATTGAACTCACCCAAGTTGATCAACGGCAATGACACGGAATCGACTGGCAAGAGCATCAAAATTCCTGAAGAAGAATCCTTGAGAAGCAGCATAACCATGAATCATTACAAGAGTTGGAGACTCAGCTTTGCTCTCAAATGTCACGGTGTTGATAAATCTAGGCTCGTTACTCGCAGAACGAAACCACCTAACTTTCGATCCCGGTGGACCAGAACCAATGTTAACCTGTTCTTGGACATAAGGTGTCCTGCAATTCAACAAATTCTGTTGGTAAATATAATTAAATTTATCTCAACCCATAAACTTAAGCTTTTGGGTTGATCATTCAATATGGTATCTAAACAAAAAGTTTTGGATTCGAGCCTCTGCTGACTCATTTCATTTCATCCACAATTAAAATTGAATTCCACTCGTACTCCATTTCTCAAAATTTCAAAGTCCACAAGTGAGAGGGAGTGCTGATGAGTATAATTAAATTTATCCCAACCCATAAACTTAAACTTTTGGGTTGATTGGTGGTTTAACATAATTCAACAAATTCCAATATCATTCGCAAATGATGCAAAAAGAAACTGTCACAAAACTGGACCTCGATTCATATTTATTTTCATTCCAAATGAAGCTACATCACATTTACAAACACGAATCAGTATTGGCCCGAATTTCCGAAGCGAGTATTAACAGAAAGAGATTCGAATTCACTAATTGTCACGAAATCCTATACCTTCGAATTCAAACAGCTGCGAAAAGTTGACTGAAAACATGGAAATCGCAATTCACTAAATAATTTTTACAAAATCAGGACAAATTTCATCGCGAACATCCAAAACTCTAACAAGAACAACAAAAATTTCTGTAATCAACAAATCCTATCTTCAGAATCTAGTCCCTAAACAACAATACCAAACACATATCACCAAATCCACAATTAATCTAGGGTTTAGGAGAGGAATTAGAGAGAGAAATTACTTGACAAGAGAGAGAAGTCGCTTCTCGGCGGCGATGATATGATCGGTGGAAGTGGGAATCCAACGGAGAAGGGAAGGCCAACGAGATCTGGAATTGGGCGTCTCTGCGGCGGAAGTGGAAGTTCCGATTTCGGCCTTTTTGATCTCTTCCGCCATTTTACCAAATGAGCTCGAAATCCGCAGACGATTTCTGATCATCAACAAATGAAAAATTCAACTATTCTTCTTCGCCAATTCAACTTCTGCCCTATAAATAGTGCACCATCTTCGTCCACCAGCCCGCCATTTCCAATAAAAAAAAACCTACCGACTTGCCGAGGAAGCAACTTAATAAAAGTAAAATAAAAACAAACAACTATTTTTAATTAAAAATGAAAACAAAAACTTGGTTAAATTACAAATATGATTTTTTTTTTTTTCTTTTAATAGCAAATATGATTCTATAGTTTGGAGGAAAATAATTAGTTCAATCATAATTCAAAATAGATTTACGTCAGTTAAACTATTTCTTAAAATGAAAATTATAATTTCTTTTAAATAATTAAATTATAATTTTTTTTATTTAGATAAAACTAATTTAAAAAATTGACAAATAAAATACGCGTTAATTAATTATTTTGTGAACAACTATTACATATTTGATTAAATAATAATTAAGTTGTCAATTTTTAAAGAAGTTATATCAAATTATAAAATGAATGACTATTTATATAATTCACATAATTTTGATTCATAATTTCACTTTAGCAAAGAAAAAAATGCATTTTTTTTAGAACAAGAGAAAAAATACTTTACAATATTTATGAAATGAATAATTATTTATATAATACCACATAATTTTGGCATAATACTTTATGTTATCGAATATCATTTTAAAATTTGTGAAATTCAAATGAATAAATGTAATCTAAAAACAATAAAACTAAGAATTCACATAAAAATGACAAATAGAAATGATAAAACAACATTAGTGAGATATATTAGTTAAGCATCTAATTTATTTATATTTTAAATTATAAAAATGAAGACGATAATTAAGAGGGTACAAGTTTGTATTTTTTAAATAAAACCAACAATTTTATAATTTAATTAAAAATGCTTAGTTTGTGATTTCCACTCCAAAATTATTAGCGGCGATTATTTGGTGAGCGTGGAAGAATACATGACTGAGAATTTATTATATCCGCTCGAGGATTTGTAGATCCCTTTTACGTGCTTACGTTCGCAGTGACCTAGCCTGAAAATAAATTTTTTTTTTTTTTGAAGACTTTATTTTAACCATTATTTTAATAAACCTTTTTTTTTTTTTTTTTTCTTGTTAGCCCATTTTAAAGGCTAAATTTTCAAAATACTTTTGAATTCTAGACTTTGCATGAAATATGTTTTTAAACTTAAAAAAAATAAATAAAAAGTATGAAAAAATTATCAAATTAGTCAAATCTAAAAAATAATTATAAATATGTTTATTTTAAATTAAAAAAAAAACAGCTAATGTACTTATTGGTATCAATGAGTATTGTCGTATGCTTTTCTATAATTATCGAATGGGTCAGGAGTGCAATGATTTTATTGTTTGGTTGTAAACTAGTTCAACACTAGCGTCACATGTTTGATCTCGAGAATCGGTATTTATCTCCTCTCCTCCGATATGTAGTCAATATAGCTTTGCTATAACAATCATATTAATTAGTATTTATAATATATAGTATTTATATTTATAATACAATATTAAAAAGTATTAAGAATTATTAATAAAACACTTTAAAATGCATTACAATTATCCAAAAAAATAAAATACCATTAAACTAAAAAAAAGTTATAACGGTTAAATCTTCTTTCAAGTTTTAAAAATACCCTAGTTTTAAAAAATCATAGCGAAAGTATTTGTATGGTTAAACTGAATATTTATAAAGTTTTGTTTCAAATACTTCTATATGTTTAATCGTAAAATATTATCAAAAAATATTGTAAAATATAATGTTACTTTAATTTTTTTTTTTAATTCAACAATATTTGGGACAAACAAAACAAACATATAATCAATTAGTTACGATGTGATATATAATGTCATTCAAGTACTACTCATTTTGATAATTAAGAGTAACTTTTTAATATATTTCTTCACGATGATTCTCTAACATTTATTTTATATGTAGGTTTTACCTTTGTTTTTTTATACATAAAAAGTCATTGAATGTTAGCTCAAACTAACTAATATTGATGAGAAGAAATTTACAAGTTAAAATACATCACAAAACTTCAAATGAACTCTGAATTGTAGTATGATTCGAATTTGAAAATGTTAAGTGGGTCAATGAAAATTTATTTTTCATTTTTAGTTGTTAAAAATATAAGTGTAGATTTTTTTAGTTCAACATAATATTTAAGGGAAAGAAATTCAAACTCTAGACTTTATGTCAAAGATACATGTCATCTTTTAATTATAGAGACACTTATATCAATTGAATTATTGCACTAGTCACGGCAAATAATTATTCCTCCAAAAGAAAATTAAAATAAATAAATAAATAAAATAAAAAATAAAAAATAAAAATTGACCAACTTACCCTAACTACCAAACAATTAAGTTTGACCAACTTAGCCTAATTACCAAGCAATTAAGTTCGATCTACTTAAACTAATTACCAACCTGAAATCACCCTTCTCAAATCTAATTTAGCTCTAATGACATCCATTAATACATTCGTAATTTGTCTAATTAGCTACCGATCTCATTGCTTATTGAAGCATGTAAGTTTAATGATGTTGGCTAATTTCCATACTTCTTACGATAATTACATTTCTAAAAAAAATGCTATAAATTCGATTTTTTAAAAAATACAAATTTATAAATGTTTTTTTTCCTTTGACAAGATCCTATACAAAAAAGGGAGCAGTATTTGAGAAAACAACTCTCGGATAGTACTGCCACATCCAAATTTATTTAGTTAATCAAAATTAATTACATGAATTACTAGAGATAGAATAATGTAAATCTAGAAATGTAATCGGAACTTCTAACCATTCAAGAAATATGTAGAATTCTAATAATCAGTTGTACAACCTCTAGTAGATGATCATGTTCAAGTGATATATCATTTATCAACAAAAGCAATAACTTAGCTAATATAAATGTATGCACATGACTTAAGAGGTCGGAGGTAGGAATATTCATCGGTTAGTCGGTGTCGATTTTCGAAAAAAATTGACATCAAACCAACTTATCGGTTTGCCAAAAAATGACACCGAAACTGACCGATCGGTTAAGTCGGTCGATTCGATCGGTTAAGTCGATTAATTTATTTTATTCTTTTCTCTTTTTTAATTTAAAAACATATTTATCGTACAATTTTGAATGAAATTTTGAAAATAATTTTCGGTTAAGTCGATTAATTCATTTTATTCTTTTCTCTTTTTTAATTTAAAAACATATTTATCGTACAATTTTGAATGAAATTTTGAAAATAATCTTTTTTTTAATGAATATTACCGAATAATTTTTGGAAACACATTTAATTTTAAGTTAATTTTGTAATAATTTAATAAGAAATTTAATTAATAATATGAAAAACATTAATATTATATAAAAGAAATTTTATTTAACTGACCAATTTAACCGATAAATTTTTGGTTAACCATCTTTTTAACTGACACCGATTGATATGTACTTACAAATCGACCAACCGTTCCAAATTCGGTCAGTCGAATCGATTTTCAGTATTTTCGAGGAATGTATGAACACCCCTAATTGGAAGTTCAAAGTCCCCACCATCAGATTGTAGAAATACACCAAAGGTATCTCTAATCTCTAGCAACATTATCTACATTATAGTACCCATCAAAAATTTCAGAAGCACAAATTAGATTTCTATCAGCACAAATTCAAGAGCAACACTCAACACAATAAGCACTAAGCAGCCAAGGAAGCAAGGTTTTATGTTTATTAAAAGAATAATTAAATTCCAAATCCTTAAGAGTACAGGATCCGTGTGGTACAGAAATCACACAACACAAAAATATTTGAGAAAGTAAACTTAACCATGGCCACTTCTAATCAGAAAGCTACAAAAAAAACCATTCTTGAGGGAAAAAAAGAAGCATAATACACAATTTCCAAGCGCAAAACATTCACTTACTCAGCTCTAGACTGACCAGCTCGAGAGGAGAGAATAATGCCAACAATAAGTCCATAAAGGGCAAGTGCTTCTGCGAAAATCAGAATGAGAATCATCCCAACAAACAGCTTGGGTTGTTGTGCATTGGCCCTGCAGAAAACAAATACAATTAGATGCTTCCATTCTACAGCTCTACAAATTCAAAAGTATTTTTTTTTCCATTTTATGAATAATCAAGGAAATAAAAGAATACAAAGTTATACAAAAAGAAGTTTGAGAAAACTTTAGGAGGTGTTTGGATGATGAGTTATTTTGAGTAGTTAGACATTGAGAATTCCAACCAAAAACTCATTTGGATGTGGTTTTATGTAGAGGAGTTAGTGACAGTATCTTGTTTGGATGTAGATTTGAAATGAGTAGTTATTTTCTAGTAGCTAAAAAAGAATCATTAGAAATGAGGGGTTAACAACACATTCTTTTGAGTAGTTGAAAATAAATTATTGGACATGAGTAGTTAGAAATGAAGAGTTATTTTGAGTAGTTAGAAATGAATAATTAGAAATGAGGAGTTGTTTTTTAGTAGTTACAAAAACTCGTTTAGATGTAGCCTTTGAAGAGTAGTTAATAAACACTCATTTTAAATCCTCCACAATTTCAACAAACAAAAACAAACACCCCCTTAGGGTAGACAAAAAGGGTGTTCGCAAAAGAAAGCAAACTCTAGATAGGCCTTCCAAATCAGTAAAATAAGACTCAACTAGTAATTACATAGAAGAGTTAATTTTAACCTGGAGATTTGAAGTTAAACGCGAATAGCATGCATCAAAAGCAACAGCAAGCAAGTTGTAAAATATTCACAAGAAGGCACTAAACTTCTGGAAAAAAATTTGTAGTAAACCACACGGAAGCAAATAAGCAAATTAAACAGACCCAAACACGCAAATGAATAATCTCTCAAGTTCCTGAAACAAGGAATATAAAATTGCTTGATTTGCAAAGGATCTGAGCAAATATCAATGGATTAAATACAATAGTGATACCCTTAATATCTTCAGGGTTTGAAGCATTAGACTACTAATATTGATCCGAGGCAAGAAAATGGACACAAAAGCTAACAAGGTAGCGATTCAGAACTTAAAAGTTAAAACCTTCCATTCAATCAGATTTAGACAGACTGCAATCATTCAACTATTTTTTTTATAATTGAGGAACCGGAGCTTTATCTCACTAAATATCTTTGGGAACCTTGCCCGTCTCAAAGTACAATTAAGTTTGCTCGTAGATTTCAAACTTGAGACCTCCCAATGAACTAATCGGACCTCAAGCCTCTATTAACGAAACCGCTCATTGGAGACCATCATTAAACGATTTAGATCAGACTAGACTTTGTTTTAAATTTAATCTCGACAAAGGCAATCCTTCCCACAAACAATCTTACCAACATGGAGACATAGATCCGGACTAAAAAATCCTCAATCAAAGTACAAACACCAAAGTTGAAAACCAGACTAAGAAAAAGATAAACTAATAAACCTAAGAAAACGAAACAAAGCCAGATAAAATCATCCAAAACACATCTAAATCTACATTATAAAGTAACGGATTAACATTGCCACAAGCTCAGATACATAAAAGGGAGTACCTAACGCCCGCATCGCCGACGACGCCGATAGCCATACCAGCAGAGAGACCAGAAAGGCCGCAAGCAAGACCAGATGAGAGATGCGCGTAGCCATCGAAGAGGTAATAAGACTTAGCCTTAGGGTTAATCCCTGTACTAATAATCACAGCAATAATCAAGCCATAAATACCTAAAACTCCCGCCATAACCACCGGAACAATCGATTTCATCACCAATTCCGGCCTCATCACTCCCATTGACGCGACTCCAACACCGCTCTTCGCCGTCCCGTAAGCGGCTCCCATACCTAATTAAGAACAAAAACAAAAGCCAATCCGATGAAGATCTGTAAGAAGAGATGTGTAATCTCAATCGCATTGAATGAAAAGTATCTTACAGGAGAAGACCAGAGCCGCTGCGGCGCCGAGAAAGCCAAAGAAAGGTGCCGTTTCATCGCCGCTGAAAGTTGTCGACATTTTTTTCCGGGGGAATAGAGTAGATGATCTCCGATCGGATCAGATCTGAAGTTTTTTTTTTCCCCCTCTGATTTAGCTTTATCTTCCGATACAAACCTTTTTGTTTTTCGGCTTTTCTTCTGTATTTGATCCTATATTATCTTTCCATGTTATCTGGAATAATTGAATTAAAAATTAACTAACTTCTCTAACCATTATTTAAGTGTGTATTTTGGACCAAAGAAAATAACATCAATAGCACTTTTTCAAAATATTTCATCGAAAAATGAAGCGAATCTAGAAAATAACTAAAATATCTATGCTTCAATGAGTTTTCATTCAATTGATAGTCTTCATCAATTCTCCTATATATTCAACCAGTTCATAAATAGATACAATATATTGGATGATAGTTTTCAATCAATTCGTTAAAGAAGGGAGTAAGATGGAAGATTTTAAAAATGAAATTAAAATCAACTATAAACAAAATATTTTAAGAAAAATATTATAATTGTAATATGCGCCATAAAAGTTGCTATTTCATAGCAATTATTTTCCTAGTATTTACTTAAAAAAAGAAAAGTTTATTTTGACTAGTTTATCTTCTTCTTCTTTTTTATGTCAAACAAAGATGATGGCGAACGCCCATAAAAACTAAAACTAGACTCGACCCACAATCCAAACTGTGATTGAACGAGAAAGAAAAGTTAAAAGAAAGCAACATTCTAACAAAGAGATAAGTACCTCCTACAACAATCTTAATAGATAAAAAATTAACAAAACTTCAAGAAAACATATCTAATAACTATCTTCAACACTTCAAATGTTAAATTTTGAAAGACCTTGTGAGATAATACATCTATCATAAATTCTAATGAGGTATACGACTTCATCAAGATAATCGAGAAAACAGTCGATCCCATAGAGATACTAAGTATTTCTTACAAGAAAATCTTGTAAG
>JBBMKA010091988.1:0-13042 GCA_037833695.1 Sechiopsis laciniata
GTCAATGGAGTTTAAATCATAGATGGAGAACAGAAGGGTGTCATCAGCGAACTGTAAGTGGCTAATTTGAGTAGGAGGATTGCCCACTTTGAAACCTTGGATTCTACTTTCTGCTTCAGCCTTCATCAACATTCTACTTAGGCCATCAACAATAAGTGTGAATAAAAAAGGAGAGAGTGGGTCTCCCTATCTCAAACCTCTCGATGCCAAGATTTTACCACAAGGTCTTCCATTTATGATGATGGAAAAGTTCGGTGAAGAGATACATCCGTAGATCCATTTCTTCCATTTATGATGATGTAAACAATACCCACTATTAACAACAATCTTCAAACGAGTAGTTAATTACCCCAACTACTGCTACCATCAATCCCCAAACGAGTAGTTAATAACCTCAACTACCATTAACCCTTCTACTCCACTATTTCTACCAAATTCAAACACACCCTAAATTATCTAGCCCACACATTTTAAGTTTCAAACCTTGAGAGATCGAGCAAGACTATCTACATACAATGCAATAGATCATTCTTATATTGTTTGAAAAAGAGGAAGAGGGAGAATAAAGCGGGGGTTACATAGGCCCTTTTCTTTCTTAATCTAGAGAAGCCTTCACAATCCCATAAAAGTGATTTTTTTTTTTGGATATCCGTAAGTGTTTCGACTAGCTTAGACACACTCTAATTTCTCGGGACCACATAGGAAATTAATATCTAGGTAGGTGGCTACCAACTGAAAACTGAACTCATATCCTTTTTGGTTTCTTAAGGCATTTTGAGTACTAGGCTACCCATGATCATTTTTTTTTTTTTTGATAGGAAACAAACATTTCATTGATGATACGAAAATACCCATGATGGTTCATAAAAGAAAAATTAAATTAACTTAATACCAGAAAATACAAAATAAACGTCCATAACAAGACAATACAGACGATTATAATAGCAGCAATGAAGGAAACCTTACCGGTAAACAATCACATCACCGGGGGAAAATTTGTATTTCTCCAGACAAAATTTCTCAACCAGCACGTAATCACCTGAAACCAAACCCAAGCATCAGAGGATATCAATTCCTCGCAACAATAAATATGCTACTTTAAGAAAATTACCACTAACTGATCCTGCCAGAGCAGTCGCTGGAGGATTAAAAGTGGGAGACATTGAAGTACCCCGGATAGGGACAACACTCGCAAAACGATCCGAAACCGTAATGCCTATGATTCCAAATGTGAAACATTTCTTCGCAACGTTCCACGCTAAACTTCGATTTGTCATTTCCAAAGTAAACCAAATGGATGCATATCAAGTGCGAAATGGGATTGTCAGGAACTGCACAATGGACAAATCTTAATGAAATACGAACCCCAAAGAAAAATCGTTGCCGGCAAACAAAAATATTCTTCTGTCAACTTTGAATTTGAACTTCCAGAGCAGAATTAAAGCAAAGTGCTTAAAGATCGAACTCCAATCGGAAGAAAATCAACGAAACTTTACCTTATAGACGGAATTCGTAGATTTTAACTAGAAATTGATGGCTCAAAACAAAAGGAAACCGCAAGGCTTCCGGCGAGCGGCCAATTATGCCACTTGATTCCTTGATGGAAAGATTTGAGAATTATTATGAGAATGGGAAGTGGGCGATCGACGCTGAGAGATATGGAAGAATTGAAGAGAAGATATTGTTGGCCAAATCAACTGGAATCACTGCATTAATTCCGAGTGAAACCCTAAGAACACAGTAACGAAGGCGCGAACAAGGGCAACCAAGCTGAGAAAAAGAATATGTAATAATTTTATATTTTCTCCTTAAAAAAAAAAAAAAAACTTTATATTTTTTCTTGTAAAGAAAATGTAATTATTTCAAAAAAAAAAAAAAGGAAAAAAATTAGATAATGAATTTTAAAATTATGTTAAAATATCAGTGGTTGTTGTACTTCCAATTTAGAGGATTTTGCATATATCTTAAAAAGAGTAAAGTATTCTGATCCAGAGTACAAAATCAAAACCAATTCATTTATAGTAGAAAATTCAAATTGATTTTATCATCGATAGAATTAAATTAACAATAGAATTCTATCATGGGTTGAGTTCTATCATTGATTGAATTTTGTCACTCAGAATTCTGACACTCACTGATTGAATTCTATTGATAAAAAATCATGTGTTATAGATAAATTATTTTAAAAATTGTGCTGCAAATATAATAAAAGAGATAGAATATGGTGCTGACGGTAAATTCTTTTAAATTTAATTGTCTACTTTTAATAGCACTTAATGTATGAAAATTTTAATTCATTTTTGAAAATTGTAATTCATTTTTTCTTGTTAAAATTGGTAAAAACAAACAAATAAAAATAACAATTTTTGAAACAGTATAGGAATATATTTCTAAAATTGGTAAAATGTTTCTAAAATTTGTAAATGAGAAACTAAAGGTGTGTTAAAGGATGATTTAGTTATTATAAATAGTGAGTTATTTTAACATAATATGAGTTTGTGGTCCAATATTTTTTTTTCTTTTAATTCTTGATTATTGAATATACACTGATATCATTAACTATTGCTCTGGTTGGTGTTTGTGTTGAGTTGTTATAATAGAAGTTATAATAATTTAAATTTGGAATTCAGATTATTATAACAACTGTTATTATATTGGAGATGTTATTATAACAAAGCTTAGAGTTGATATAATTACAAAGAAAGGGCTTCTCAAAAAAAAAAAGAAAAAAAATTACAAAGAAAGGGTTATTAGTAACCTACTAATTATTATAACCGATTGCCCAAATAGATGTTGAATTATTATAACTCAATTTTATTCACCTTTAAACAGGTTTAATTGTATTGAAAAAGTTGGTGACATGTTGGCTTATTGATTGTTTTAATCCAATTCAACTCCACAATCTACAGTAGTACCTTTTATGTAGGATTTATGGTCTCCCTCCCAAGAACCACCACTTCCCTAAAAGATTTCTTCATCTCTCATTTTTATGTTGTTTTTCATTTTCTGTTCATACCTTCCATTTTTTCATTTTCCTTTCTTCTTATATATTTTCCCATTTCCCTTCTCTAATATTTTTTCCACTCCCTTTTATTTTGTATGGTTTTTTTTTTCACTTTAACTTCATCAACTTCAAAATACAAAATTTTTTGCAGCGGTTGGAAGAAAAAGGCGGCGAAACAGTTTATCGGAGACGATTGGACGAAGAAGACAACTATGGCGATATAATTGGTTTCAAATTATCTAACATTAAACAATTTAATATTAGGTTTAAATAAGTAATTTTGGTGTACTTAAAATAAACCTTAGGAATTAGTAATTGAATAATAGGAATCATTAATCTTATTGTTCTAATTTAGTCATATTGGTTAATTGGGCAAAATTAGAATTAGGTCCAAATTTAAGGATTAAATTGAAATATCAAATTAGTTAAATGGTTGTTAGTAATTTTGATTGCCTAAAACCATTTCTATTGCACCCATTATTTTAGTATAAATAAACCATGTATGGAATAGGTTTATTTGAGGAATTAAAATGCATCATTAACGGATTTTATTGTTAAGAGTTTACAAATTATGGAATTGGTAAAGTAAGAGAGGATTTTCAAGGGCATTCTTGGAAAATAATTGAGGAAGAGAGAGAAAACTAATTGAGGGTTATTAGAGGAGAGAAAGAGATTTGGAAAAATATCTCATCTCCCTCTCGTGCGTACGCTGAAGAATAGATGAAGAGGAACCCCAAGAGGGGATTCCATTCACGAGCCCTCACCACTAGAAGTGGCGTTGCTGTCGCTCACAAAAAGGTCGCCATCAAAAGATGATTTTTTTTTATAGGAAACGAAAACATTTTCATTGATAAAATGAAAGTATTACAAGGATTTGAGCCAGGTTTTGAGCCATTTTTTACGATAAAATAGCACGATAAATACAAAACTTCATTAAAGGAAGTTGTACATCCAACTTTGATTCCTAAAAAGAAGGTTTTATATCCGAAGGGTTATCTCATGGTCTACTACACATCCAGGACTCGCATATGGAGGAACCCATGGATCTAGCACAGAAGGAAGGGGGAGACGGAGACGCATCCCAATTCGATGCTAGATGATGGAGAGAGTGAAAAAGACCCACGACTTATCTAACTATGAGCTGCATGGGCTGTGAGAGAGAAATAAATTACAAAGTTAGATGACGTAGGGCAGGTCACAAAAGGAGTGGAGGGAGAGAGCCATCCATCAACCAAAAGGAGGATGATGAAAAAGAAACTCGTAAGGAAAACCTAATCATTATCACAAAGAATCTCTCACGGTTTCCCATCCGTCTGTAGACGGTCAACGATGTAGCCCGATGTTGAGGAGAATCGTTATGACAAAACACCATTTAATCTAAGAACCAGGTTCCAATTGATGCACCTATGATTTTCACCATATGCAAATGCATACAATCTTAGCCAACACCAAGGTTGAGAGGCAGCCAATTAAGACAAATAGAAGATGCAGAAGATAGGTATAGAAGCACTGCTCTGAAAAAAAAAAATTCGTAAACCCAGATTTGACTCGAAGCTCAACCCGAAATCCAACCCAAACCCGATCTAAAAGTGACCCGAAACTCAACTTGAACCCGCCCCAATAACCCACCCCAAATACGAAAAAAAAAGAAGAAAAAAACCATCAGAAGATGATTAGCACTGGAGCACCACCGTCGAGTAGCGTCTGAGTTTGCTTGAAGGAGACGCTGCACTAGATTCGAATAAGGCTCGTACTTGCATGGGTTTCTTTTCCTTTGAAGGATAGATCCAAATCTTGGTGAATTCAAGTTTGATCTACAACAAGGAGGTTTTATCTTTGAAGTTCTTTACCCAAATAGTTGAGTCTTGGAAGATCAAGGAGAATCAAAGATTCTTGGACGAATCAACTTTAAAAAGGATTGGAAAAGGTTGTATTTCTCTTTGATGGATTCTTTTACCTTGTTAATCCCTCTTGTATAAATCCCTAGGTAGAATCACTTTCTGATTTGAACTTTGTTTATGTGTAATACATATTGATAATCTCTAATAATATTGTGTGGCAAAGCTTAAATGGCCTTTGCAAGTGGAATAGGTAGTAAGGGATCGAACCACTTTAAATCTCTTGTCATTTTTGCTTATGACTCTCTTGAGCATGCTTTTTTCTGATTTTTCGACGTATTTCAAAATTTGGACAACATGTTACATTAACTTTAATTGACCCGAAACTTGTTAATTTGCAATATAAAGAATGGGACAACTTAAGGGATAGGCCTACGTTAGTTTATAGCATATGGAATCAATTTATTTTTATGTGTTCAGGGTATTGTTAGAGTTTTTTCTAGCCAGTTCGTGCATATATTTTCGGTGGGAACGACAAACAAAACATATGTGTATTGTTAATATTCCTATCGGTATTTTTTGTGTTGATTTAGCGTATTTTATTGTTTATATTGAGTGTTCGATGGTTCAATCTGTTGATATTAAAGAGGATAATAAAAGAATACATACGGCCAGACTAGATGGCGATTTTGAACGATTGTTAGTTTTTGGGAAGGACGAACACAACTGGTGCATTTTTTTTAGTTTATTTCGAGGTATTTTAAGTGTTGTTCCTGGGTATTTATGTTTATAAGTCATTATGATACCCCTCCGATCACTTGGGTAAACCAACGATGGAATCGATAGTTTAGTGTGGTTAGTTTGTTTTACGAGCTGTTAGTTATGGGTTGTTAAGGTAGTCGTAGTCTTGTTCGTCTATAAATAGACTATATATCTTTTCTTTTTGGTATGAAAAATAGAGTGATTTGTTATACTTGGCATAGTATTGAATAAAAGGTGTTGAGGATTTGTTACCTACGGTTGATTCTCTTCTTTGTGTTCTACCATTTTTTGTAAGAATTACATCTCTAAACTTTCAATTTAATCAATTACCCCCTCTCAAATTTGATAAGTGTTGTAACTAAAGTTTTTTTTTTTAAAAAAAAAGTATTGCAATTAACCACTAAGTTAAATTTAAGTGAAGTGGAAAAATCATAACATTCTGTCTGATTGATGGTTCACCAGTACTAGTGACGTCAGCACATCATTCTTGTGTGTATGTGTAGAGCTTGATTAGTCAAGGTGTTCCCTGAAAGATGGATTAGTGTTAAAATGTCACTGATCATTAGGGTGAGTGTCAGAGGGCCTCACAAGTAGAATCATGTGTGAGGTAATGATGCTCTGTGTGTCTTGATCATGTAACATACTTCATGACTCAAATAATTGCTGAGATGAGTGTGAGTTGCTTGAGTTGTAATTCATGTATGTAATAGTATGTTGTGATTTTGACTATGTACATTGTACCCCGATTGTGAGTTCTTACAAAGTATGTTTGTACTAGCCCTTATTTATGTGGTTTTCCACTGACGCAGATTTAGTATGCCTTATTTTATTATAGATTTCCATCTACAAATGTGCAAGTATACGCAGTCTGCAGTCAAATGATAAGCATTTTAAATCGTTCTCCACAGGGACTATAAATTTACTAAACAGATTGCAATTTAGAATCAGATGCGGGAAAGTAAATAAGAGTTTCTTTGCAGTCAAGCAAAGTGAGAATGTTGCTAAAAACAATATTTGAGAATAAGGCTACAGTTAAGGTACTCCTGGGAAGTGTTAGTAGTACTAGGAGTACTTATGCGGTGAAAAAAAAAATATCATACTTCCCTAATCAAATCGTTTGCTTCCGCATTCGTTCACATTAAGTCCGACTCCCACACTGAATCAGTGTAGCGTTTTTAAGCAGTGCGATGCATTCAATAGTAGAACGTTTATCCCTAAACTCTTCTTAAAAGTGTAAGAGAACTTACACTAACTTGTAGAACATGTGAATTAGACTTAAGTTACCTCTTCTTTCAAATTAATAACTTACAAGTTCCTATAGATGGCCGATCAAGATTTACTATAAGTTAAAACCCTAACTACACAAACTCCAATTAACAACTCCTTATTTACTCCTAGTACTTGCTTTCTACCATCCCATTTTCCCTTAACGTACACCTAATAAAATTAGCACATGATGAAATCAGAAATGATAGTAGATATAGAATAACATGAAAACATAGTGAATGAAAATGAAATATCAAATTAAAGAAAAAAACGTTATGAATGAATTTGAATTACGATAACATAAAAGTCTAACTACGAAAACAATAACCTCTAAGAACTAGATGATGGCTTCTGCTACTGGTTCCCCCTTCCAAGAAGAATCATCGATCCTCTTTTATAGACGTGTTCTAGGGTTTGGTGCTATGACTTCAATTGAAAAGTAGGGTTTTGTCGTGGCTTCAAGTTTTCTCTCGTTCGAATCTTCAACGGTTTGAACAGCTTTAGTGAATCCTTGATTTCCTGCGATTTGGGGTATGGATCTTTCTTCGATGATCGTTTTGCTTACGTGTTATTGTCATTTGCTTCACTTTATGAATCCACTCCATTTCTTCGCTTTCTAGATTCTTTTCAAAGCTTCGCTTTTACGATCCAAAACAATCAATGTTAGTGCCCAACTATCTTTTATAAATTGCATTTAACCTTTGCTTTTATTCCATTCTTTTCATTTTCTTTAATCATGGTTTCTCTTTCATTTCTCTAATGCATTAGCATTAGCTTTTATACCATAACTATCATTTTAAGTGGCATCTTAGCTCTATATTTTATCAATTATCTTAAAGAATGATCTCAAAATATTGGAAATATTAACTCTGTTTGAGAGTTATCACCCACAAAGTAAGCATGAATTTTAACAAGACGACAGAGCAGGATGGAACTGGAAAGATCATGGGTGGTTGTTGCATAAACTCTTTTTATTTCATTTGAGTATTGATTTAGCATGAACTATTAGGGAGTTGTGTTTTAGTTTTAAATGATTTAACTGTTTAGTAAACTCTAGCTAGAGGCATATATATTTCTATTTTAATGGTTTTCTAATGGACTTATTTCAGTTAATAAATTTGTTTGAACTGTTGAAGTTTTTTTTTAATAACTATTTTAATTCATACCTGTTGAGTAAGAATGCTTGTTTATGATAGTTTAGATAGTGGGGTTCTTACAGAACAACAACTTATAACACAAATAGAACCATAACTTGAATATAAAACTATCCAAATTGGGCTTAAATGGGTCGAAATTACCTAAACACGACAAGTTGGATTTTCACCGAATGGTAGCATGTGGAACGGCAAACAACCGTACATAGGTGAAGCGGCTCGAAAATGTGGAGGCGCAGCTGCGCTCAGACGGAATGATGCAGCGGATAACCTCGACTTCTTGAAGAAACACACGAATGAAGTGGAGCTTGACGCCGGCTCATATCTTGTTAAGATTGCGAACAGAGGCAAGAGGCTTCGCGTTGGAGACGACGAAATGACGGTGGAACGTGGCGGTGGGGCTAGCTTCGCTCAGATTTACAATGAAAATGATAAGCACAATGAAAATTTGGTAGCGACGTTGTTGTGTGGTGATGGAGGCAGTGGGAAACGAAGTGTAATGCAGTTGTGACAGCCTCAAGATTTGTGCAACATTTTGGGGTGTCGGCAACTTCGACTAGGGTGAAGGGAAGATGGATAACACTTTTATGGGTGAAACTTGAAGAAAACGTATAAAAAGGCTCTATACATATAAGGGCTAGGATTCATTTATTTACAAAAACGTCACTAGGTGACTATTTATTAAAATACCCCTCTCTATAGGGCCAAGGACTATCATGCCCCTTAAAGACAAATAAGGCAAAGAGCACCCTTAGGGTTATTTTAGCCAATTTTCTTCCAATCCATGCTTGGGAAATGAGAAACACACCTTCTTTACAAGAAACGGGAAATTCACGGCATTGCAATATTAAATCAATTCTTGAGATATGTTAACAAGAGCAATACTTATTCTTCCATCTTCAATTATTGTTGAATGAAAAAAAATATATATATATTTTGTGTTTAGAGTTCACAACATGGAAGGCAAATAAATGGTCCAAATTGGATTAAGATAAAATATGATGCCCTCTCTATTTCTTCGTTTCAATTGTCTCTAAAGTAAGGCAATGCATGTGTTATTCTTAACAAATTTTTTGACTCTTTAGTCTCTTCTTTTCTAACAAATTTTGATTACGAGATCTCAAACAAGAAATTTAGTTTTAAAAACAAATACACAAAATTTTGTTTTTTTTTTTTTATTCTTTTGGATTTCCATTTTAAGGAAAAAGGAATAAGAGATCTAAGCGATGTTGAATAAGTAATATAATTTTTTTAAGCTTAGAATTTGACCCTCTTTACATTATTAAAATTTAATCGAAGGATTAAAAGGTATAATTATTACAAAATTAATAAAAATATGGGCTTCGCTTCTATCCTTCGCATCAACCCCCAAACCAGCTCTATTATGATATAATTTAGATTATATTGACTATATTATTATTATATTAAGGGTGTTAGGACCTTCATTCTAGAACTCTTAGAAGGATCTGTATGGTTGAGATTTTGTGTATTTCATGTATTATTTATTTTCATATACTCCCCTATATAAAGGAAAAGGGTTATGTACAATTTAAATCATCAAATACAGAAAACCATGTTTTCTATCTTGTTCTAGTTTTTACTTTGGTATCAAAGCCTCTCCATAGCCAACATCAGTTTTACAGAGAAACTTACCATGCCTAGCCCAAATCCTAAGTTTAGTAGACCTCCTCTAAACTAACTCTTAAATCAGATCACCAGCATAAAATTAGACCGTTTTAAATTATTGCTATAAAAAAATCTAGTCAAGTCTATTCTAGAAACTTACTAACTCAATGGAATTCTAACTGGAGAAGACAGGTGCCCACAAAAATTAAGCTGAACTATTTTTGTCAGAGGTGATGGTCTGACTGGCAGTGACATTATACAAAAAAAAAAAAAAAAAATCAGAACAAGCTGAAGCTTCTGCCTCGTCCTCCATTAAAGGAAGCCAAGCAGACCTCTTCATTCTTGCGGCTGACTCTCCACAATGGGGTTAAGCGGCAAACCCCCTCATTTTTGTGACTTGTGTGCAATAGGGGTGCCAGGTAGTCCCCTCTCCCTCCATCTGTCTAAAATTTCAGAGCAAGGGGGCTAAGCGAGCCCCCATGTTCCAGCGAGCGATGCGCCACAAGGGGCCAGTTGCGCCCCAATCCATCTAGGTATCCCTTCTTATTTACCTACATGTGTTGGAGTGTCGAAACTTGAAAGTATGTATGCATGCCTAATATTGCTAAAAACCTTATTAGGGTCTCTAAACTTGCACAAGATAATGATGTTTTTCTAGTTTTTTTTTTTTTTTTTGGACGAGTTGAACTAGCTAATTGGTGGAACCATAACACCAACGAGGAGTCCTTTAGTTTGTTTTGCATCTATTTTTCCTAGTACTAGCACAATAAATGTAGTGGTGTCTAAATTTATTTTGCACCAAAGCTTAAGACATCCATCTTTTCGAACATTGCAATGTTTAGTTAAAAACTTTGGTTCACCAGTTTTAATAAATGATTGGATAGTTTTTGTGAAGTGTATAAACTTAGAAAAATGCATTCTCAACCATTTCCTTTTTCTAATTCTCGTGCATACAATATGTTCGATATCATTCATACGAAGCTGTGGGGACTAGCTCATTTTGAGTCGTCTGATGGTTATAGATTCTATGTACATTTTTTGGGATGATTTTAGTCGGCTTGTTTTAATTTATCCTTTGAAATTGAAAACTGACACTATTAGTGCATTCAAACATTTTCTAGCTATGTTGACTAACCAATATGGTCGCTCAATTAAAACCCTTCAGTCGGACAATGGTGGGGAGTACAAATAGCTGCATTGAATGTGCTTCGAACTTGATATTACCTCTCATATTTTGTGTCCCTACAAGTCAGCTCAGAACGGTCAGGTCGAACAAAAATATTGACACATTTCCAAAATTGGACTCACCCTGTTGGCACAATTGTCCATGCCTCTCAAGTTCTGGTGGGAGGCTTTCCTCAATGCAACTTTCCTGATAAACGTATGCCCACTCTTGTGCTGAGTGGAAAATCGCTAGTGAATTAATGGCAAAGAGATAGTTGAACTTTCAGGAACTTTCGGGTGTTCAGATGTGCATGTTATCCATATTTTATACCATACAATTTTGAGAAATTCGGTTTACACATAGAACGATGTGTGTATTTAGACCCCAACCATGTACACAAAGGTAACAAGTGCTTGAGCACCTCCAGAAAAGTCATTATATCCCTCTATGTCACATTTAGTGAAAATTTATTTCCTTCTACTACATGTTTTACCTCATCACGGGTGTCACCATCACCTCTTGAGATGAACACTACACTGCCTCTAAATCAATGACTGAGCTCAATTCCTACCGTGCTTCAGTCACCAACTCATGTGCAACAAAATGAAAGTGTCACAAGCATGTTATCTGACCACATGTTCGTTAATCTAGTGCCCATTGTACCGTCATCCGACTCAGGTTTGCACATTCACAATTTTGATAGTATCCTAGATATAGTTCAGCGACAGTCTTCTACTCAGTATAATTAGTCGACCCAGTATCACAAGCAACATGAGTATGTTGAAATATCGTTCCTATGTCTGATAAATGTTTCATCCATTAGACGTGTTGTTGATACGTTTACACATCCAATGGTTACTCATTCTAAGAATGGAAACTCCAAACCGAAAGCTTGATCGTTGTCTCAACAGACTAGTCCAACATGGAACCAAATCGTGTAGTAGGTACTCTCAAAACCCTTCCTTGAAAGAATGTTATGGATAGGAAGTTTCAATCTTTACTTCATAATGATACTTTGTGTCTAGTTTCGTCTTCGACGTCTCAGAATATTGGATGCAAGTGAGTCTTCAAGATCAAGAAAATATGGATGGCTCTATTCATAGGCACAAAGCTCGCCTTATGGCAAAAGGTTTTCATCAAAATCCTTGTGTGAATTATTTCGATACCTTCAGTCTAGTTTTCAAGGCCTCCATCATTTGTTGTTTTCTCATATGCACTATTTCGTAATTGGCCATTCGTGTAACTTGATTTTAACAACGGCTTCATGAATGGGAGAGTTGCTTAAGGAAGACGTGTTTACCGCTCAACCTCCTGGATATGTGGACTCGTTATTTTTCAACTATGTGTGTAAGCTCAAGAAAGTCTCGCGAGCATGAAATAATGCCCTTTAAGGCAATGTTGCTTTTTTTAGGCCTTTTCAATAGTCATTCTGATTCATCCCTCTTTATTTATCATCGTGGGAATACTACAATGTTGCTCCATATGTATGTTGAGAATGTCATACTAACTGGCAATGATACTGGTTTTCTTTCTAACTTGGTGTGTTCTTTAAATCAACGTTTTGTGCTTAAACATCTTGGTGTGCTTAGTTATTTTCTAGGTATCCATGTTTTGAAACAACCATTTGGCTTGTTGTTCACAAAAAGAAATTACATTGATGACTTTCTGGCAGAACTAAATATTTTAAATGTCAAACCGGCCCATTGCCGTTAGTAACTAACAAATCATTGTCCCTATCTGAAGGAAAACCTGTCGCTAGCTCCTTTGCTATATGAGCATTATTGGCGCTCTACAATATCTAACTAACACAAGACCGGACATAGCCTATATAGTGAACTACTTGAATCAGTTCCTCAAAAGCCTGACTAATCTTCATTGGCAAGCTGTTAAACGTGTCTTGCGGTATTTGTTTGGAACCAAGCACCTAAAGCTTCTGATTCAACCAATTAATTACTTGACCATCTTTGCCTTTTTTTATGTTGGTTAGGCGTCATATGTGGATGATCAGAAGTTTATTGTTGTCTACTATGTGTTCCTTGGGAGCACTCTAGTCTCTTGGTCATCAAAGAAATAAACTATAGTTGCCCAGTCCATCACCGAGTCTATGTATCGTGCCCTTACTCATATTGATGTAGAAATAATCTGGCTTCTTGTAACGGCCCAGTTCTTCATTCCGGTTTCTCAGGTACGTTCGGTTAGTTTTTCTGATGTTCGATTGGGCCGTTAG
>JBBMKA010091999.1:10939-43834 GCA_037833695.1 Sechiopsis laciniata
TGAAATAATTAAAACTAGTTAGCCATTATCTTAGTAAACATTTCATTACGTTACTAACAATTTTGTTATATCAAAAATTAAAATTAAACATTATTAAAATCTAAAAGTATAAATATTTTATTGTGAAACTTTAGAAACTTGACAAAAACCTTAAGAACTAAAAATATATATTTTTTCTTTCTTTTTATCTAATCGAATATTTGTTTGCATGTTCAATAGATTTTGATAACATGTTGAATCACAGTCAACTTGCCAATCTAACCTAAAGGCAATAAAAGAGTAAAAAATTTAATTATATTAATAAAACAGTTATTTAACTAGACACTTGCCAAAAAATCTAGGAACTCAAAAGGTAAGTTTTCCTACTTTTTATCAAACCGAATATTTGTTTGTATGTGTTTTATAGACTTTGATATCATGTTAAATTATGTCAACTCGCCAACCTAATTCAAAAACTTAAACCGATAAATGAGAGTAAATTTAATTGTATCAACGAAACGTTTATACTTATTGTTTGAAAACTGTTTAATTGCAGTTTGTGGAGTATGAGAAGCTGATATACTTGGATGGAGACATTCAAGTATTTGAAAACATTGATCATTTGTTTGAAATGCCAAGTGGATACTTCTATGCAGTAATGGACTGTTTTTGTGAGAAAACATGGAGTAATTCACCACAATACAAAATTGGTTATTGCCAACAATGCCCTGACAAAGTGAAGTGGCCTGTTGAGGAAATGGGAAATCCACCTCCTCTTTATTTCAATGCTGGTTTTTTTGTCTATGAACCTGACCTTGTTACCTATAAGGATCTTCTTGAAACTTGCAAGAACACCACTCCAACTTTGTTTGCTGAGCAGGTAAGTTGCTATACCTTAAAAATGTCATTTTGGTTCTTATATTTTGAGTTGGATCTCGTGGTTGTTAATATTATATTCATAATGTCAGTTGAATTATGTTCACTTTAGCTTTAATATTCATTTTTAGATCTTAGACTTTTAATTTTGTTCTGTTTTACTCTATGGACTTTTGAATTTGTTTCATTTTGATCTTAAAACTTCAATTCTAGTCCCTGCACTTGAAAAAAATAAATAAAAATTTTATAAAAAATTGGTTTTTATTGAAATTTTTTTGTTACTTTTTAAATTTTTTTTTAATCATCTTTCTCTATAAATTTTATAAATATGTTCAAATTTTGTCTTTTTTGTACTAAAATTATTAATATTATTCAACCAATTTTTATTAACATTAAATTCAAATATATTATATGAACCAATTTTAAACTCTTAAAAATAAATATAAGGATTAAAAGACATGTGAAAATACATGGATCAAAATAAAATAAACTTGATAATCGATAAATTAAAATTGAATTTTAAAAGTTTAAATACTAAAATGGAACAAATATTAAAGCCTGGGAACGAAAATTGATATTTTAACCATAATTATATCTCAATCTCAAAAGTTTTGAATTACGATAAATTTAATCTTATTTCAATACTTCAACCCATGGATAGGACTTTCTGAACATGTACTTCAACGACATCTATAAGCCCATTCCTCCCATTTACAATCTCGTCATGGCCATGCTGTGGCGTCATCCCGAGAACATCGACGTCGACAAGGTCAAAGTCGTCCACTATTGCGCAGCGGTATGTGGATTTTTTCTTCGTTACGATGATATTGAAGATCAAGATATGTTTAGAATGTTGTATACTTACTTTCGAAACGTAACGTACGTGTGTAGGGATCGAAACCGTGGAGGTACACTGGAGAAGAAGAGAACATGGATAGAGAAGACATAAAAATGTTGGTGAAGAAATGGTGGGAGGTTTATGAAGATGACTCTTTGGACTATCACAATGTTCTCAAATCTCAAACCAAACAAGAAACAAATCTCACACCTTTGATTTCTGTCTTGTCTGAGGCTGAAGTTGTCAATCACATAACAGCTCCTTCTGCTGCTTAAATAATATATATATATATATGAGAGTGTTTTATATGTGTGGTGTGAGCTAAATAGTATTATTAAGTACTAATTAATTGAAGGGTGCTTAAGCTTTTATGTATAGTCTTCAGGTTGGGGGTTGTACTGTCTTTGGGTAATCTTTATCTTTTTGCATGTAACTCCCAAATTTGTTCATGGCTACACTTCAAAATCTCAAATTTTATGAATAAGAGCTGCTTTTATCTGCCTTTCCTTTTTTTTTTTTTTTTTTTTTTTTTCCTTTTCTTTCTTTTTTCCCTTAATGTGTTCCAAAATTGATATGTTGGTTAATTATGAACTAACCATAAAGACTAATTTTAAAATTATTAAAAATACAAAGATTATATTTGAATCTTTGAAAGTGTCTAAAATAGAATGTATCCTCGATTAACATCAAAATGATATTTTAATCTAAAAGTAATAAGAAATAAGTTTCTAATGTATATAAATACAAGATTTAAAACAATGGAAAATAAAACCCTCGTTTAATAACCATTTTATTTTTTGTTTTTTGTTTTTCAAATTTAAGCCTACAAACAACTATTTTACCTTTTTTTTTTTTTTACTTAGATATATGTTTTTTTTTACTTGAATATCTACATCTTACCTATATTTTTAGAAATCAAACTAAAATTTAGAAACAAAAAAAGTAGCTTCCAAAAAGTTGTTTTTGTTTTTGAAATTGAGTTAGCATTCACCAACTTTTTTAAAGAAAGATGGATATATTGTAAGAAGAAATTTGAGTAAAAATAAGCTTAAATTTCAAAAACTAAAAATAAAAAAGCAAATGGTTATCAAAGGGTATGGAAATGTTCTAAAAACAAGGAATCAACCCCTTATTATCACCTACTAAGTTTTTAAATTTACCAACAATCTTGATAATCTTCAATAATAGATTTGATAACCACTAAAACCATTATCCTGAAAAGGGTTTAGGCCCCATTTCATGCTAGGACTTCAAACCTTTCCTAATTGCCACACCTTCAGCTCTTTAACAAATTAGCTCAAGAAACAAGACTTCATCCCCACCACAAGGGGCCCTTTCAATTGATTTTTTTTACATATTTATGAACTATGGACTTGACTTTAACGAAAAAAGATAGATGTTTGAATTGAGCTACTCTAATACAATAGAGTTAGACGAGTGGATGAATTGACCAACCCCAAATTTTAGGTTGATCTAAAAAAATTTTAAACTCAATCCAACCTAACTCGAATTTCGTACATCTACGAATAAAAAAAGATTTTGAGAATACCATGATATAAGTGGATATATAGAAATAGCTCAAGTGCTAATTATTCTATAGTTATTAGTGAGAGAGAAGCCTAGAGGAAAAATAATCCATTTTCGATAAGGATGTTCATACATTTTTCAAAAATCGATTCGATCGATCAAAACCGAACGAATAAAGGGTAGTCGATCGGTTTTCAAGTATATATCGAGGTTAAAAAAACCGAATTTATAAAATATTAATATTATTCATATAATTAATTAGATTTCTCTTAAATTATTGCAAAATTAACTTAACTTTTATAGGTTTCCCAAAAAAAAAAAAAAGTAAATAAATAAATAAACTTAACTTTTCTAGGGGTATAGAACCGAACCGGTTCACGGTTTCAACCGAACTACACATTTTAGGGCTTCAAACTTTCAGGCATGAGAGACTGAACAAGGCGCAAAAGACACTCTTTTTCACTTTTCACACCAAACCAAACAAAAAACCGACTCCGGCGACCAGACTTGGCGGCGGTGGGTGGCGAACGACGACCAACACCCCCTCCGGCGAACGGAAAACGGCCAGCGACGACCATGACAACCGACAACGCGACGTGCAAGAAAGGGATTTGAGGCCTCTGTTGTTTGGGAGTTCTTTTGGCATCTTTGAAAATTTGGTGCCTCGATTCCGTTTAATTGCCGCGATCTTTCAGGTTCTTCATTCATTCGATTAGGTTTCGTTTGATTCTTATTTCTTTTTTCTTCTATTTTTCAACCCTTAAATACGCACTTTCCTAAATACTCTGTTTGTAGGCATTGTTTGATGGGGTTTTTGTTCCATTTTCGTTGATTCAATTCTTTGAGCTTTCTGTTTAACTGGCATATTGCATTACACCCGGGGTAACCATGCCCGTCCTTAGGCCACGTACCCGGAGACAACTTAGGAAACGGTGAGAAAATTTGGGGTAGCTTGAGAAATTAATCTCCCACAGCTGCCTCGAACCTGTGACCCCAAGAGGCGCACATCCTCAAGGTCAAGGCGCTCAACCATTGCGCTGCCCCTGGGGACAAGTGGCATATTGCATTAATATTGGAGCATTCGTTTCTATTCAACAATGGCTGAAGGGGAGATCATACCGACCCGACCTGGTTACACCCCTAATTTACCATGTCGATCATTTTTCAATATGCTTTTTGGAGGAAAAAAAACCCGACCCGACATGATCACTCTCCTAATTTTATTGCGTTGAGAAGATTCATTACAAATTACATAACTGGAAATATGCTTTTATATCCAAAGGTTAGGCTTATAAGTTATACATACTTATCCAAGCTATTGTTTCCAATATGCCTATTTATTAACTCCATCTTTCTACCTTCCTTCCTAAGTGGCGTTTTAGAAACGTTTTTTTTTGGGGGAAGGAGCACAAGTGAATGTGGGTATGCATATATTAATTGGCTGACACAGCTTCCCCAAATTATTGGAAGATTTGGTATTCTTATATTAATAGAAGTGTATGCATATATTGATTCCTATTTATTAACTCCCCCTTTCCACCTCTGGTTTTATCAATTATCAAAAACAGTGTTTTAAAAAACTCCGAAAGGCGCGCCTCAGGCTCAATGTTGGCGCCTTGCCTTTCCAGGCACGTGCCTTTTCATAAAGCCCTCAGGCGCCGTCTTGATGATTTTTTTTTAATTTTTTAATTTTTAATTTAAAATCTAAGTCAAACGGTAATGTTTTACTCATTTTTTTATATTTGTTTTTTAAATTTCAAATTCAATCAACAATTACTTCAAAGTTTTATTTTTTAAAAAAAGTTAAAACCTAATCGTCAACCCTAACCACCAATCCACTTCTCTGTTCTCTCTAATTATCGCCAATGAAAGAGTAGATGGGGATGAATACGTATTTAGCGACCATAAGTTTGATCTTTAGGACTTTATATTTTTATTTGGAATTAATATTTTAATATTTCATATTTTTTATGGGGTGACTAGGTAAAAAACTCTATATTGAAAGAGATATATATGTTTTGTGTATGTATACATGTATGCGCCTTAAGTAAAAAAGCTCCCGCCTTTTGGTGCGTCTTGCGCCTCAGGCTCCGAAGGGCCATTGCGCCTTGAGCTTTTTAAAACACTGATCAAGAAGTAGCATGATAATCTTGATTCTTTTTGGAATTCTTCACATTCAGCTTTGGAGTTGGGATATTGGCCTTTGTAGGAACCTCAGTGAAGCTGAAATAACAGAATGGGCTCATCTATCCAATTATTGATCATTGGTAGCGTTGAGGAATTCCCATGATTCTTGGATCTGGCCTCACCCTTCTAATTTTTTTTACTGTTAGTTCATTAATGGAATGGAACTGGAAGATTTTGATTCATTCAAAGGGCCCAACTTCAACTAAGCTTTACTCTCTTCTTTAGTAAGATGTTTATACTAAGAAAATAAAGGTTTTCTCATGGGAGCTTAGCCGTGGGGTATTCATACTGCTGATCATTTACAATGTTGAATGCCACATTGTTCCCTATTTCCTTCTTGCTGCATTTTGTGCATATCTGATGCTGAGACTCTGGGCCATTTATTTGGTTGTTCTTTCACTTCCCTTTATTGACCCCAGATATTTGCAGATATTGGTTGGAGTTTAGGCTGTTAGTTCTGCCCTACAACGTGTTTGATCTGATCTTTGTGGGTCATCCATTTCATAGACCAAAGAAGTTTTATGACTGGCTTTTAATGGTGTTCTTTTGAATTCTTTGGTGTGAAGAAGTCGCCAAGTTTCCCAAAGATTTAGCATCCAATTTTTACAGTTTCATGGAATTAATTGTTTTTAATTCTCTTTATGGTGTAAAGGTTAACACCCATTTTTTGATTATAGTGTAAACCATCTTTGATTACTAATCGGAGATTTCTCGTATAATACACCTTTTGGTGATTGGAGTGTTTACTCCTTTTATTTCATTGAACGTAGAATCCCTTCAGTTCTCAATGTTACATTAGTTAATGTCCAAACCTCTAGCTATTTTTTCTTGATTTTTATGATTTTACCTTTGAAATTCAGTTTTTGATCTGTACTAAGTTGTGAAATTTATATTTTGAAGACAATTCCTCTATGGGCAAGATTATTTGAGTGAACAGAAGACTTTTTTTTTTTTTTTTTTTTAATTCAACTACATTTGGGGTGGAGTGATTCAAACTGATGACCTCTTACTCATAAGCATGTATTTCGTGCTAGTTGAGCTATCTTGTTGGAAAAATGTCTTTGTGTATTGAAATAATGAAAATGAGATGGTTGTTCATTGGTGCTCTATCATCTTTTGTTGTGTCCTAGTATCTTTATCTGCTGGCCCATGTTAAGTGTTTAATTACATTAATACTTTATCTCATTTAATTACCAAAGCATTTGTTATAATTTTTTCTCAAGTATTGGCTCATATACCACCTCAATCAAGGTTTGCAGCTTTTCCTAATTTTCCTTGGAAGGTTGACTTTTTTCTTATATGTCAGATACTGTGAATGAAATAATAATGGAATCGGCTAAAGAAGAATCTACTCATCTTTGTTCTGAGGGAAAGCTTGGTGACACAGGTAAGAATAGGGAGTGGATGTGGACCAGATATTTGTTGCTTCTAGATTTAATTATCTTCCTCTACCTACTGTTTATGCTTTTCATGTGATATGTAGATGATTAAGAAGTATAATGTTATTGTAACTATTTTGGTGTTGGGTTATATCTTTTCCCATGTAATTTCATATACATAATGAAATTGTTTCTTATCCAAAAAAAAGGAAGTATAATGTTTTTCTTCTTTATCTTGCTAGAAACAAAAGCTCATGTTGATGCCATGTGGGAGAAAATGAATAAAGGGGTGTCTAGTAAAACCTTAAAAGTTTTGTCGACCAAACGATCTCCAGCAGTGAACAAAAATTCAAAGAAGTCAAACAATGTAAAAATTCACATTCTTCTCTTTCACAATGAAGTAGGTCAAAAAATAGAAAAAAAAATATATTTCTCTAATTTTTTTCTCTGCCCATTGCTCCTGTCTAGAATTGGATTTCATATCTTGGTATGGCGTCGAAGAAGGTTGAACCTCAAGAAAAAGCTAGGTCATCAGAAGGATCCAAGGTTCTGCAGAACGGTTCTACTGATGATGCTAAGCTGCTTGCTGCCACTGCTCTTTCAGCTGTTAGGGACCAAGCTTCAGCTACCATTTCTGGCAGGGGGAAAGTTGAGGTGCCAATACTTTCCTCACTTGCTTTTTCTTTTTTTACTACCATTTTCTATGTTCTGAGACTTATTGAAGGTGTTTGGATGAGGTTTTGGTTGAGGAGTTAGTTTGAGGAATTATTTTAATTAGTTAGAAATTGGGAGTTGCTGCAAAAAATTCGTTTGGATGTGGTTTTTTTTAGAGGAGTTAGAGACAATAGCTTGTTTGGATGTGAATTTGAAATGAGTAGTTAAACAAGAATGATTTGAAGTGTGTGGTTAAAAATGAGTTATTTTGAGTAGTTAGAAATGAATGATTAGAAATGAGTGGTTAGAAATGATAAGTTATTTTGAGTAGTTAGAAATGAATGATTAGAAATGAGTGGTTAGAAATGAGGAGTTATGTTTAGTAGTAAAAAGTAGGATTTGTTTTGAGTAGCTATAATAACTCGTTTGGATGTGGCTTTTTGAGGAGTAGTTAGTAAATACTCATTTTAAATCCTCCATAAATTCAACAAATAAACACCACCATAGAGCTGTGAGTGGATTTTATTGATATGCCACCAATCAGCCAGTTATTTGGATTATAGTTTAGAGAATTTCTCCTGTTCATGCATTCTTTCTCTCTGTCCTTTTTTGATTTCTGAACCCTTTTTTTTTGTCGTTTTGATGCTTGGGGAGAAGAAACTCTTCTTAGAGAAAGGGCTTTGAAAGAAGAAACTTATGAGTGGAAAATGGATGAGAGTTGTACTTGATTTTATCGATGGAATAAATCAAGGAAATATAATAGTCTAATAGCTTTTGGAAGGTGGATCCATCTAGAACAAATTTTGGTGCATTATTTGGTGGTTAAACGGCTTTGCAGTGTTCTTTTGTAAGTTATGCTTGTATATTTCTAAAAGGGAGTCCCCGAAAGTTTGGCTTGATTATATGATTACTTAGCTCGTCTATGAATGATCCCTGAAGGGTTTTTCTGGCATGGAGTTCAATAATTATTGTGTTAACTATTGAGTAATAATTTACAAGTTTTTCTAGGTAGGAGACAAGTTATGAGTTCAGGTTTTATGGCTTTATGGGTGAAGGTGGGTTTGTGGGAAATGTAGCTTGGGTGGGAAGGATGGTAGAGGGTCCCTCCAAGAGGTTGATAGTTCTTAAATAAGGGTTTGTAACAATAACCTATACTTGGTTTACGCAAACTGGTCGCCAATCAGATTTTGTGGTTTCTAGCCTTATTTTGCCCATAACTTCTTTTCATTCTCCCCATAACCATTTTCATTTTCCCTATAACAACTTTTCTTTCTCTCCGTACTCGCTATTTTATTCTCGAAAAAAACTTGCCAACTTTCTAGAAGGTACCCGTACTTCCCACCTTTTGTGTGAATAACCATGTCACATATGCAATTATATAAAAAAATATATATTTTGAAAATATATATAAAAAGAATAATTTAACTAATGAAAGAGAAATGATAAATTATATATGTGACACATTATTATCCTCACAAATTGGTGGAAAGTATGTACGAGGTGCCTCCTGGAAAGTTGGCAAGTTTTTCTCTTTATTCTCCCCATAATTGTTTCTCTTCACCCCAAACAAGGTGAAACAGAAGTAATAGTTTCCCCAATAATCATTCGCTTTATCCCAAATACAGATGATCATTTTTCTTAATACTCATTCTCCCCCATATTCTCTCCTTAATTCTCATCCTCATTATCATTTTCATTTTCATCTTCCATGCCCCCAAACACCCCTAAATAAGCATTTGGGTAAACAATAACCTAATACTTGGTCTACACAAACTGGCCTCCAATCAGATTTTCTGGCTTCTAGCCTTCTTTATTTCCGTTTTTATCAATAACTTATAAAAAGTACATAACAATAGGTTTTAGCATCGGTTATATTAATCTGTTAATTGATGAGCCTGAAGGGGTAGTACTCCAGTGACATTATGTATCACATAGTATCCAGTTGGTTCGAGTTCGAGTTCGAGCCCTTATTGTTGTTTAATTAAAAAAAAAAAAATCTGTTAATCGATGAACTCATAGAAATTTCTGTTTTTACTTTCAACAGATCACAGAGATTAGAGACTTCGCAGGCCAAAATGTTGAAATTAAGAAGTTTGTAGATCCTGATTCGAAGGAAGCATACGAGAAGATGAAGGCACCTGCTACTACTTCAGCGGTTGATGCTGTCCTGGAACAAATTAAAAAGAAACAAAAGCTTAGTGTTCTTGACAAGACCAAAAAGGACTGGGGAGAGTACAAGGAAGAAAACAAGGGACTGGAAGAGGACTTGGATGCTTACAAGAAGAGCTCAAACCAATATCTCGATAAAGTTTCGTTTTTGCAGCGGGCCGATTATAGGGAGTTCGAACGAGAGAGGGATGCACGTCTGGCTTTGCAGTCAAGGAGGAGGTCGGATATGCGAGAGGAGCCATGACGGAGCCATCATCCAAAGCTCTCTCTGTCAAGTATGTTCCCTAATTGTAAGTTTTTAGAATTTCTTGTGCAGATATGAATTATGATGACATGACAAAAGCTGCTGGTGATATGCTTCCATGTAGAGTATATTATTGGTGACCATGAGCTTGAGTGTATCGATGTAATGTAGTCTAGCATCTACTGGTTTGGTAAGAGCTCTTTCACATGTTTATGCCCATCTGTGACTGGTGATCGAAGAGGCTATTCCGGTCAGACGTGGCCGAAACTCGTGTATGGATAGAGAGGGTGCTTGCTTTGCTTGCTGCTATGAATTTTTGTTTTTTTGCTACTTATTAACTTACCAGTTACAACTTGCCTCATCTTGGTTGTAGTTAGTCTGGGTATTTCTTGTCTTTTGGTGGTATATCATAATCAACATTCTGTCATATCTACTTTTAGCCACTTAACAACGGTATTTAGGGGAATATGACTTACACAAGTGAAAATTCAAATAAAATTATTCCACACTAGATCCAAAGGAATATGACTTATTATTCTAAACTTTTTGAAAAAAGTTAATTCATCCTTTGATTTTCATTCCATTTTTAATCTCTTACTCTTTCACTATGCTTAAATTCAGTAACTATGCTATTAGATTATTTTTAACAAAAAATAGTTTCTTTTAGTCATCTTTCTATAAATTTTTAAAATGTTAAAAATATAATAATAATAATTTCAAAATAACGATAAAGCTTAATTTTAAGATTTCTTAAACGTACGTGAATTAATATTGAACCGAAATTTATAAACTAAAATAAAATGGAACATGAATTACACAAACCAAAATGACTTGTCAAACACAAATTTGTAAACTTGTATGGAGTAAACGAAAATATTCACACTATTCCACATTGCAAATACTTTCTTATTGGGTAAAGATTTAGTGATGTCTGCAAAGTCACACTTGCCTATGGGGGTGATTCTAGTTGGATATCTTCCATTTTCAAAAAATGTATCCAATGTCTAATAAAATATAGAATCAATTAGTTCGGTTCGGTTTTGGATTCGATCCAATGTTCAATGTTTTTTTAATATAGCAACAACATTTCTCATTAAAAAAAATATTATCATAAACAACAATTTTTTAAAGGGTCGAAAGTAATTTTGAACTTATTAAAAATTATTTAAGGCTGTTTTTCACTTGAAATAAGATTGGAATTAAAATTATTAAGATAACTTTGTTTGAAAAATATAGTGAAATTTGATAGATAAAACAACATTCACTATTAGAGATTGATCTTCGAAACTTTAAGAAATCTTCTAAATAATGAAGGAAGATAACTTTTTGACTTATTAACAATATATATTTTAATTTGGTTCGATTTTTATTGGTTTTTTAAAATGAAAACCGAAATCGATACAATATTTTCATTTTTTTTTCAAATTACAAACCAATATATCCAACTTTATGCTAAAAAATCGATCCGATCCATTGGATTAGATTGGTTTGATTTTTTGTTGAACGCCTATTTGCAGGTGATTTTGTTTTTGGATTTTGACATCTTCCAACTATACACTTATTTCATTTTCCGTTCTCAACAGACACTAAGAGAAGTAGCTCAACAACAATCATGTATAATTAATGGCCAAGAGGGCATGGATTCCAACTGCCACCCCAATTGTTGTAGAACTCGAAAAAAAAAACACAGGCTTGCTATTTTAGCCCTATCCTAGCACATCCAATCATCCCATAGGGCTAACTAAACATTTTGATCAGAGAATTAAATGAATATGTCCACACTATTGAAGGCACACAACCGCCAACCAAAAAAAATAGAACAAAGAATATTGATAAATCAAAGAACTGAATTGTACAACCACACATTAGACAAAAGAGAACTAGAGTAATGAAAATCAGATGACAAATTGAGAACAAAATCAGTAGTTACAAACGAAAAAAAAACATAACAAGCTTAGACATGACAAAATCTATACTACAAAAACAGAACAAAATCGAGTATGAAATGAAACAATTTAGTCAGCATGAAACAAAATTTAAAACAGAACAAATACAACAAATATGACAGTAGGTAGTAAAAACCAAAACGAGTAATTTGACAACAATCATCAAAAGTTATTTTTCAAAATCAATCATGCAAACGTAGTCGTGGGAACTCATCATTGGTCGACACAAAGAGGAAGAGTTATGTTGAATCAACTCAAGAACTTAAACTAATGGATGTCCATCAAGCGGAAATCAATATTAATTAAGGATGAAATGACTTCAATATTGAGTTCAATATTTTTTATGATATCTTAATGAACCAAAATTTACCACTCAACCAAAAAACATAAGCTAATTGGTTGAAATAAATTTAATCATATCAACCAACCTTTAGCACTTCCATCGAGCTCCGTTATTGTTCAACCAAATGGAGCATGCAGCGACATCATAGAACGAAACAAACAGAGAGAAAGCTACAAAAGATGGTTGTGTGATAAGTTAGAATAATGGAGAGTTCAAAACGATGGATTTGGGTTATTTTTAACCATAGTTTATACAAACTGATGAACAAGAGAAGAAACAAAATGCATTGGCACCATTGTTTTATGCTATTACCCAGCTTCTTAACTAAAACCCCAAACAAAGACACAATACTTTAAACAAACAAAACAAGGCCAGACTTAAAAACTTGAAATCAGTAGTCTACACACCTAAACGGAATAAAAAACAATTAAAATTAAAACAAAAAACAAAAAACAAAATCTCATTTTTACTTTACAAATAATGCCGGAATAAATCCTATTACCTTGGCTCGTTCCAAAATCCAGAGGCGCCATCGTGCATCCAAAACTATCCAGTCAATCTATTCCTTTGTATCCCCCCTAGCAAAATTGCTGGCTGCTTTTTTTTCTTCTGAAGCAGTCACAAACAGGCAACTGATTATACATGCTGATAATCAGTTTCCTTCTAACAAACTCCTCAATCTACTTCTAGCCTCTTCTGTCAGACTACACGACTGCCATATTCGCTGCTGAGGAACGCAGCTGGGAGAAGAAAAACAGATTACCACTACAGTAAGATTATCTGATGTGTTGAGGCGCAAAGCTTCGAGGACTAATTCTCGAGAACTTTGATGTGGGTCGTTGTGCTTCCTTAAGCCTTGTCGAACAAGACTGACAGCGTATTGGCTTGACATGACATCCCAAATCCCATCACATCCAAGGATCAAGAACTCGTCATCCTTTGTTAAAACAGCATGCTCCACTTGTGGGTCAGAAATCAGAGGTGATGAGGAGCCATTTGGCGATTTCAGGTCCCAATCCCCCAAGGTTCTGGTTACTGCAATATAGCCATTCACGTACCCATCTTCTACAAACCCGCCCATCCCTTCGACTCGCTTGAGCTCGAGTAAATTAGAAGGCCTGTGATCTTGAGACATTGGTACTGCAACACCTTTTCTACATAAGACTGCTCGACAGTCACCCGCGTTTGCTACAAGCAAATGCCTTCCGAGAACCAATGCCGTCAACGCAGTTGTCCCACATGAGCTGCCAACACTTTGCTCATCAGCCAAGGCAAGATCTGCCAGTAGAAACGCTTTTCGATGAGAATTCTCCAAGTCTTTCATGGAAATAGAATCAATATCCAGCTTTTTTAACCAATCAGCATCTTCAAAGAATAATCTCACGGCATTTCTCTTGACGAAGGCAGCTGCATGAGGTCCTCCATGACCATCGAAAACAGCATAAAAACTGCTGGGCAAAGGACACTTGAACATTGATCTGAGTTGAGTAGATAGATCATCAATGCAGACATGTTCATCATCCATAGAATCCCGAGCTCCAATGTCGGCATAGCTACCAGATCGAATGTTTGGAACAAAATCTATGGAAGTTGACTCTATTATATGATCTCCAACAATATCTGAACTAACTACCTGCTTGACCAAAGATGAAAAAGGGCAAAGTTAGTGAATGTTCCTTTTATTTCTTTTCTTTTTAAAAAAAAAAAAGGTATTCCAAAACTTGGTATGAAATTATAATCAGATTCATAATATAAGCAGTACAGAAAACATCTAATATGTTAAGCTTAGCAATAACTAACTAGTAATAAATCAAAACAATTACTAGCAGTGAGTAAATTATTCACACTTTATATAAATTAGCCAGCAACAAAAAACTATGACTCTTACTTAATATATAAGAATACCAAAAGTAGAAAAGAATAATTCCTATAAATATCCAGAAAAGTCTGGTTTTATTGCACTTCAAACCTTGGGCCACTCCTACTAAGTAGAAAAATTGGCGAGATTACATTTTTGGAGATTACATTTTTGGTCTCATATTTTTCGTATTAATGTCGTAGTGATGAGTGTTTAAGCAATTAAGGATTACATGGTTCAGTTCATTGGTCAAAAAGAGAATTTTGGATTGGTAGTTCATATTGTTTAAAGGAACTAAGAAAAAATTGGAACATAAAAATAAAAGATAGGATTCACAGAAGTCTAAAAAGGTTTTTAAGTCGCAGCCGAGGAGGAAGGGAGGGAGTTGCTAGTTGAAAAGTAAAATGTGGGAAACAAAACATTGATTGGAAGATTTAGCTTAAGATTGTTAAGTTCTTTTTCTGGTGTTTAGTTGAGATGGTTAGGTTTCAAACGATTATCAAATCCTCTCATTGTATTTTATTGGCTTGGTTTTCTTGGAATGGCTTGTAGTCAACTGTGGTTGGGTTATGCCCTTGCAAGCTTTTAGAAACCGGGTTTCTTTCTTCCAAAAGATCTTATAATTGGATGGGCTGCAAAGTACTGCTGTACATCCTTTTGGTTTTTCTTTGGATTTTTCTTTCTTTGAAAACAGGAAAATCGGAGCTTTGCTCCACTATACCCGGAGTAACTACAACCGTCCTTAAGTGAGTCTCGAACCTGAGACCTACATACCTTCAAAACTTTGGAATTGAAAGCCATGTTTCGAAAAAGAAAAAAAAAACAAACAAACTAGAAGCAATCTTTTAAGCCTGCTAATTCTTGAGTTGCCAATTTCTAGTCTGACAAGAAAGAGAAACCAACCAAAAAATCTATGAACTAAAATGAGCGCCACACTTCTCTATGATTGGACCAAATAAAGTTACCATTAATTTGAAAAAAATAATAATAGAAGCCAAATCACAGATGAGGGTATAAAATCTCCAAATGCTCGTAAAATAATAGCCCACAAGATTGCTTTTCCCAAGTCCAAAATGAAACATTAAAATTGACGAAATAGCGAAAGAAACCATATCCACAACCCTATTGAATATTTTAATAAGTATTATTCCAAAGTTATTAACCGTTAGAGTTAAATGTATATTTGTATTTAGTATAGTTTATTGCTTTAATAGATCTAGGCCCATTAGACCCGTCAGGCCCATTGTAACAGGCCCATTGTAACACTTATATAAAAGTGTTGTCTCTTAGTGAATAATACGACTCTTTAGTCACAAGCTCTTAATTACATGGTATTAGAGCATTAGGGTTTTTTGTTAGTAAAGAAAGTCGTCAGAGGGTCGCCGTCACTGTCAGACCGCCGCCGGAAAGTCGCTAGAGCGCAACCAGAAAGTCGCTGGAAAGTCGCCAGAGCGCCACCGCCGCCAGAATCCGGTAGCCCACATCCCAATCTACAATCTGTCCAAATATCAAAGGATTCCGACCAGCCAATAGTCCGCAATAGTTGCCGGAGTAGTTCGACCGCCGCCAACTTGCAGTCGCGCGTGGAGGCAAGTCTCAGCTCTGATCAGAGTTTTTTTGTTGGGTTTTGTGCAAGACAGCAAGATCTACAGATTTGGGTATTTCGTTTTTGGTTTCTGGTATTGGTTTGTCTCGGAATGCTGTTTTAGGCACTTTTTGCTACTGTCTTTAGATCTGCTTTTTTTTTTTAACAAGTACTGTTTTTTGTTGATTTTGAGACTATTTGTTGCCCTAGTTTATTTAATTTTAGTGAATATGGCTGAAAATAAACAAGTGTTATCTCCCATTTGATGGAAATCACGAAACGTAAGTTGAATGGCACGATATACATCGATTGGAATCGGACGATTCGAAATCACTTGCTGAGTAATGAAATGGAGGGGCACATTGATGGAGATCCACCTAAGGAAGATAAGGAGAAAAAAAGGTGGGATCGAACTGATGCACGATTGTACAACCCAGTGTTTTCAAAGCGCAAGGCACAGCCAAGGCGACACTCACCTTGATCGCCTCAAGGCGAGAGACGACGAAAAGGTGAGGTCCGAGTGAAGCAAAGCGCAACGAATTAATACATAATTAAAAAATATATATAGATCATAAATAGAATTAAAAAAAATATTCTCATAAACATAAAATTTAAAATCTTACAAAATAATACAAGTAAAATGTAAAAAAAATCAAATATTCAATATGAAAAAAATAAAATTTAAATTTAAAATATAAAATCATCATCATCTCCATCTAAAACAAAACATAAATTGTCCAGGACAACATAAAAATGCAATTTAAAAATATCAAAGTTTTACTTTTGAAAAATTAAATGCATAGTCTTGAATGGTCATTTCAAATAGTCCAAAATTAAAAAAAATTGTAAATGACCTTTCACTTCCAGGCTGTTTCAGCAGTGAAAACACACTGTACAATCTCAAAATTTTCTTTTTAAATTTTCTTCTTTATTTAAAATAGTTTTTAAGGACAAAAAGAAATATTTTAATAGATGAGGCACAATCTCTCTCTTCAAATTCATCCCCTTCTTCTTTCTCCTCTGTTCTTTCTTCTCCTTCTTGATGTTTTTTTTTTTAGCTCTTTTTTCTTCTCTGTCTGCAGCATATATTTTTGTCATTTCTGGGTTCATAGTCAAGCGCTGGCGTAAAGAGGCGAGCGCTTCATTGAAGTCACTCGCCCCAGAGGTGTGCAAGGCGAGCATACCCCAAGTCGCATCGCCCCTCGCCATAGGCGAGCACCAGGGGTCGCCTCGAAATCACTGGTATAACCAGATCACAAACTCGATGAATGATGAGAACGTGGATCTGGTGAGCCATTGCACTACCGTGAAAGTACTTCATGACATTTGTGAAATTTTTGTACTCTAGAAAGGAGCAAGTTACGAGAACATATGACATCTTCTCAGCTTATTTCCATGCTGATCGCAATGGGGAGGCTCTGATGGCTTATTACACGAAGCACCTGGTGCTGCATTTTTTTCTTTCATGCCTTTTAGTGTTGATATCGCGGTGCCACAGGCTTAGAGAGAAAAGATGGGTGTCATCAGCTTCCTGAGAGGTCTTGGCCTAGAATATGAGAATGCAAGGTCTCAAATCCTGTCTGGGACTGAACTTCCATCTTTAGATGATGTGTTTTGCCGGCTTCAACGCACAGAAGGAAATATTATAGTACAGTCAAATAGTGCCTTGCTTGGGAGGAACGACTTACATGGTTGTAGAAATGTCAATCCTCCTGTGTCAAAATCTAGTTATGATTGACGCCAGGATACTAGTGGTGACAACCGGCGTCCAGAAGCTCGAGGAGATCGAAGAGCAATGACCTGTTATTATTGCCATAAGCCAGGTCACATCAAGAAGGATTGTAAAAAACTGCAATAACAGAACCAGAGGCTCCATTCAGCCCATCTTGTGTCCAATGACAGAGCTTCTACTGATGAGTTTGCTACACTCTAGGTTCCTTCTACTTCATCGCAGCCATCATCTTCAGAACCCCCACTTGCTGCAATCCTAGCTAAATCGGGTAACAATCATTGTCTTCTTTTGTTGTCTACAAGGTGGGTCATTGACTTTGAGGCGACAGCTCATATAACAGATAACATAAATTTGTTTTCTACTTCGTTGTTGTCTATCCGTTTTCCTGCTGTTACCTTGGCTTATGGATCTTTGTCTCCCATCAAGGAGTCAGGATCGATCACACTCACCCCTACCCTGTCATTGTCTTCTGTCTTGTGTCTACCTACGTTTTCGTATAACTTGATTTCTGTGAGTCAGCTATCCCGTGATTTACTTTGTTTCGTTTTGTTTTTTCTTGGTTATTGCTTGTTTCATATCATTTGAAGAAGAAGATTATTGGTATAGGGCATGAAGCTGGGGGTCTCTACATCTTGGATTAGCAACCAGTCCAAGTTGTGGCATGTGCGAATACTACGTCTCTGTTCGAGGTTCATGTCGGATGGGTCATCCCTCTTTGTCTGTTTTGAAGAAATTGTTTCCAGAATTCAATAAAGTGTCGTCTTTAAATTGTGAGTCATGCCAATTCGCAAAGTTTCATCAGTTGAATTCTAGTCCTACGATTAACAAACGAGCTAACGCTTCATTTGAGTTAGTCCACTCTGATGTTTGGGGTCCGAGTCCAGTTGTGTCTAAAACAGGGTTTTGCTATTTTGTTACATTTGTTGACGACTTTTCTCGTCTTACTTGGGTGTTTCTAATAAAAAATCGTTTTGAGCTGTTTTCTCATTTTTGTACCTTTAATGCTGAGATTCACAATCAATTTAATGTCTATCAAAGTTTTGCGTACTGATAATGGGACACATATTTTTCGAGCATTCTTGGTTCCTATCTTCGTGAGAAGGGTATTATTCATCAATCATCATGTGCAGACATTCCATCTCAAAATAGGGTGGCTGAACACAAGAACCGACATTTGCTCCAAATAGCTCGAGCCCTATCTTTCCAAATGAATGTTCCGAAACATTTTTTAGTTGATGCTGTCTCCACTGTTTGCTTTCTCATTAACTGAATGCCATCTTCTGTTTTGGGTGATAAAATTTCGTTCTATGTCTTGTGTCCTTCAAAAGAAATGTTCCATACCCACCTAAAACCTTTGAGTCACGGGTGTACGTCTTTTGTTCGTGATGTTCGTCTTCAACAAACCAAGTTTGATCCTAAGTCTTTGAAATGTATCTTCCTAAGGTACTCTCGTGTCCAGAAGGGTTATCATTGTTATTGCCCAAACACGAATCGGTACGTGGTTTCCTTTGATGTTACTTTTTTTTAGGATACTCCTTTCAGTCCTCTGTCCAGTCCGGTAGTTCACACCCACCTTTGTCGCTCCCTATTCCGTCCCATCCACCTCTTACTCAAGTGTACACTCGGCGCCCACGACCTTTAGAGGCATGCCTTGTACCTGTAAGTTTTTTGTCATCTGACTTGCAACCTAGCAAGGATCTTGACTTGCCCATTGCTCTTCATTAAGGTAAGCACTCTTGTACGTATCCTATTTCCTCATTTGTGTCTTATCATCAACTATCCTCTCCCTTTTTTTCGTTTCTTATTTCCCTTGATCCTGTGTCGGTTCCTAAAACCACTGATGAAGCCTTGTCCCACTCTGGGTGGCACCAGGCCATGGTGGAGAAGGTGGCTACGTTGGATGCAAATGGAACTTGGGAACTAGTAGCTTGTGCAAAAGGAAAAGAGACGATTGGTTGTAAGTGGGTGTTTGCTGTCAAGATGAATTCTAACAGATTAGTAGCTCGACTCAAAGCATGCTTGGTTGCTAAGGAATATGCTCAGAGATATGGAATTGATTATAGTGAGACCTTCTCTCCAATTGCAAAGATGCGTCCATTCGACTGTGTGTTTCTCTAGCAGCAACGAATGATAGGCCGTTTATCAGCTTAATGTAAAGAATGTTTTTTGCATGGTGATCTCCTTGAGGAAGTATATATGGAGCAACCACCTGGATTTGTTGCTTAGGGGGAGAATGCCAAAGTCTTTCGTCTTCGTAAATCCTTGTATGGCTTGAAACAGAGCCCTCGGGCATGGTTTGGTAAGTTCAGTCAAGCTCTTGAGCAGTTTGCAATGCAGAAGTGCTCTTTAGATCATTCTGTGTTCTATCGTCAGTCTGAACACGGGATTGTGTTGCTTGTGGTGTATGTCAATGATATCGTGATTACCGAAAGCGATAATTCAGGTATGGTCTCACTAAAGGTCTTCCTTCATAGCTAGTTTAGTACTAAAGATCTTAGAACTCTGAAATATTTCTTGGGCATTGAAGTCATGAGAAGCAAGAAGGGAATCTTTTTGTGCCGAAGGAAGTATGTTCTTGATTTAAAAGTTAGGTGTGAAACTGTGTAGTAACCCGATGATACCAAACCAACAGCTTGTCAAGGAAGATGAAGCCTTTTCTGATGCTGAGAGATACAGGAAGATGGCTGGGAAATTAAACTATTTGACAGTCACAAGACCAGATATTTCATACTCTATGAGTATCGTGAGTTCGTTTATGTCGTCCCCCACAGTCGACCATTAGACAGCCGTGGAACAGATTCTAAGTTATCTCAAGTTTGCTCCTGGAATGGGTGTTTTAGACAAGAATCATGGACACTCCAATATTTAATGTTTTTCAAATGCTGACTGGGCAGGTTCTAAGGAAGACAGGAGGCCAACCTCAGGTTACTGTGTGTTTATGGGAGGTAATTTGGTATCGTGGAAAAGTAAGAAACAGAACGTGGTGTCTCGTTCAAGTGCCGAGTCAGAGTACAGAGCTATGTCTCAAGTGACATGTGAAATAGCATGGCTTGTTCAACTGCTTAATGAAATTAGAGTGAAAACTACAATACCTGCAAGATTATGGTGTGATAATTAAGCAAAGATCCACATTGCCTCTAATACAGTGTTTCATGAGTGAACTAAGCACATTGAAGTGAACTGTCATTTTATTCGAGAGAAGATACAACAAGGATTGATTTCAACGAGTTATGTGAAGAATGAAGAACAGTTAGGTGATATCTTCACCAAAGCATTGAAGAATAAGCTACCTCTGCAACAAGCTGGGCATGATAGTTATGTTTGCTCCAACTTGAGGAGGAGTGTTAGAGTTAAATGTATATTTGTATTTAGTATAGTTTATTCAAAGCCCTACGAAGAGGGTAACCAAACTCCCACGAAGGGGAGACCAAAGCCCTACACAACGATGGGTACAAATTCCCACAGAAGAGACCACACAGCCCTACAATAAAGGGTACAAATTTCCCATAAAGGGGAACAGAATCACTCCCCAATTAAATGGGAGGACAAATATCGATTACATTCAGGATCGAACCCAAGACATGGGAGCGAGTTCATTTCTCAGCCAACAACTGTAACCAACATGCTACTAATCCCTTCAAAGAGAGCGAAAGTACGAAGAGAATCAACAAAAAGAATAATATGCAAACCAAATCAAGCTTTGACATGTGCAAATGACAAAATTAGGATCAACTTTGAGAACAAAATCTTTCAATGCAACATGCTTTCGGCTCAAACATAGTTAATAGAACTGTTCAAAATCTACCGCTCACGACAACCAACAAGTGATGAAACACACACCTCAGCCTCTCAGCAACATTCCCACCTTGTAATAGAACATATCAAAATGTTACCCACTACTTACTATACCCTTCTCCTCGCCAAGTTAGTCTAAAATACCTACAACACAAAACCAACCAATCGTGGAAGAGAGAGCCTGATAGTAATATTCTGCAAATCAGTGAATGGACCGGGCAAAGCACCTTCTGTCCATATAAACCTTGCCCCTTTAATTAACATAGCCTTTATATGTATAGGAAACATAACTGAATTTTTTTTTTTTACAAGGAAACTTTCCATTGATAAAATGAAAGAGATTATTGCTTAAATTACAAGCTCCAAATAAGGAGGAAAAGAAAATTAAACAAAGGAGAGAACATAAATAAAGTGACGGAAATAATAATAGCTCAATGACATAAGTGTGTTCTCATGACCAGATTATCAGTTTGAATCCCCTGCACCCCATTATTGTGTTGAACTAAAAAATAAAGTGACAGAATTAGTAAAGATAAAACAAACAAATGAAATGGAAGGAAAGTGAGCCAGTTTAAATTAATGTCCAAAGAAACTAAGCCATCAAAAGAATTGAAGGAGCGCATCAAGACAAGACTATGAATATAATGATGACGGAACATACGTTCAAGGCAACAAGTTTATCTTCAAAATTCCACACAATTCTTCCGAACCAAATCCCTACATATATAGCTTAGACTGCATAGGGCCAAAATAAACGGCCTTTAGACTTCAATGATGTTTTGAAGAATGGCTAATGAGTGAGTCGAGAGACCTGGATCTCTGCTTTGCAATCCAGTAGGTGTATATAGTTTGTCTACTCTGAGGATATAGAACATGAACCCATCTGGTTACATAGAACTCACCACCCCCATACCAAGGACCTCCGAAATAATAAGCAAGTGAGATACATTCATTCCACAAAATTCCTCCCTTAATAATCATTAGGGCCTAATACAATGGTTATCCAACAAATTATCCAATAAATCTTCCTCTGATGAGACAAAATGTTAACCGAAGTAGGATAACCTTCTTTTTAGTATTTCTACTTTCACCCAAAAATATTAACAAACCACCTGACATACCAATAACTTCATCATGCACCCAAATAACTGCTCTTGAAATCTATGGAGACTTCATAAATATCAGCTGGAAACCATCATGGGTTGACCATCAACAGAGCCTTGGGAAACCAAAATGTCATGGGTTCAATCTATGGTAGCCAACTACCTAAAAATTAATTTCTTACAAGTTTTCTTGACATCCAAATATTGTAGATTCAGACAGTTTATCCTATGAGAATAGTTGAGGTGCACAAAGAACTTTTTCATTGATGAAATGAAAAAGAAGGCTAACGCTTCAAAATACCATTGGAGAAGAAATCAAAAAATTGAAGGAAAAAAGAAATGCACGTTTCTTGATTCTAGATTCCAAATGTTCTTAGCAAACAAGATTTTTTTTCCAAAAATTTGGTGTAAACAATTATTTTTTTCAGCAAAGAAGGTGGATGAACATCCAACTTAAGATCCTAAGAGATGGGATTGAAAGACCAATATCTATCTCATGTTTGGGCTACAAAATTCGAGAGACGTAACTCGTATGTTGGGATATCTCCATCAGATTTGGCCAAAGGAAAGGGGAAAGTAAAAACAAATCCATTGTTGGAGTCGATATGTGTAATGTGTGGAAGTTCCGAGAAAGGAAGCTTCAATACAAAAAATGACTCAAGCGGATCTCCTGCATGCATGGCGTTCGATCTTCCAGTCTACATCAGTGTAAAGGAACAGAAAAGTTGGAGAAAAAATAAATGTCGCGAGGAGCACTACACTACGACCCGAGGCTCTGTCGTGAAGATGACTTCACGAGCAATCGTGAAGGAGAAATTTGCAAGTACGAGGAGAAAAACGCCACTAAGAAGAAATTGGAGAAATACCCATGTGGATGTGGTCGACCGAGAGACTCATGAAGATGACCCAATATGTAAAGACCTTGCGAAGATGACCCAATATGTAAAGACCTTGCAAAGATGACCCATTGGGAGATTGCGACGACGATTCAATGAAGAACTCACAAAAAAGAAAACCTTGGAGAGATTCACGAAGATGTCCCAAGAAGTGCAACAACGATAAGTGAAGATTCTTGCGAAGAAGAGGAAACTCACGAAGAACCAAAAGTGTTGGAAACTAGATATAGATAAAAGGGATGAGTCTCCCAACCAAACATCTCCCCAAAAACACATATGGTGTCGACCAACAAGTAAATCTGACACCCAAGACCATGACTTTTAAAATATTCAGCCAAAGACATCTAAGATTTTTGGACTAGAAATGTCTTGGTTACCGAGAGATACACCATGCATACTAGCAATCACCCTTCTTTAGAAAGAAATAAGTTCCATTGAGAATCTTCATTTCGAAATTCTTGGAGTTTATCATGATGAAAAAGATTCCTGACATAATTGGGAAGGTGGATTTCCTATTTTTGGAGCATGTTTTCTTGTCTATCCCACAACTTATTTTCTCAAACATTCATACTCTCGATCCATGAATCGTGAAAATTGATGTTCAAGGGCCCCTCGATGTATTTTCTTGAATCTTTCTCATATGATATGTGAGTTCTTGGCTTCATATGAGTTCTTTTACATATTGAACTTGTTGATTTGTTGAAAATTGATCCTAATTGTGAATTAGTTTCCTCAACTTACATTCGATATCCATTAATCCTTCTCTAATATCTTCCAATTGCAAGCGTTGGTTTTGATTTCCTTCAATTTCCATCTCCATTGAGCATGACATGATACACATTCAAAAGAATTTTTTGTGGCCTTGAGCTTCTTCCATGTGATTTCGTTCATGGCAAGTTTTAGAATGTTCTTGAATTGATATCAAGATCTTCTTTAGAATCATTAGAGTCACTGAAATAAGAATTTCAACATAAATCTTTGTAGGATATTTGAAAAATTGAGCATGGGTAGAGTTGTTATGATGTAATCATCTTCCGAATTGTTAGAATTGAAATTTCAACATTGTTCTTGAATGTATTTGTGGTTTTCTTGACTATATCAATTATTGTATCGGCTCCTGGTCACCTTTCATGTGTTGCAATCTCCATTCTTGAAAATGCACTTGTCATTTCTTTTTTCTTTTTTTTGAAGCAATAAACAAAATATTTCCATTAAGAGAATGAAAAGAAGCAAAAGCTTCAAATACGAGTCTCGAAAGAGATGTAAATGATACAAGTGACAAAGGCCAAAACAAGGCAAAAGAAGACAAAAGGAAACAAGTACAACAAAAAACCCCAAGCAAAACAAACAATAAGCCATGGAGCCCAAGCATGGCACAACAAAGACGACTAAAATAAAGCAGCCAAACACTTCCCGTTGAATTCTTCGAAATAACTAAAGCAGCTACAAGCAGCAAACCCAAGGAAAATTGGTGAAGATGGAGAATAGAGAGACAACACTGCAAGACGTCAAAAACTGATAGGAAAATGGATTTTCAAACTCAATAATCATCAAGCAAAAACTTTAACTGTCCGAGCAACCTGCTAATCCATGACATTCCTTTAATTGAAATCCACAAGAGGCGATAATGTTAGCAAACCTTTCTGCTAACACTAGAGGCGATAATGTTAGCAAATCCACAAGAAGCGATAATGTTAGCAAACTTTAACTGTAGTACACTACTGATCTTCAGAGGGAGGCAAAGGTGAGGAAATAGCTAATTCTACTAAATGAGAGGGAGAAATGAACTCCTTGTGAGCAAAGGAGAAAGATTATCCAAAAGTTCAGATGTCGAGTCAATACTGCTAACACTAATTTCATCATCAAAGTCTAAATCAGGATGTGTGGGGGGATGATGACAATCTCATGGATCATAGAACTTTGGGAGCTGGACAAGGGAATGATGGGGTTAAATCAAAAGACTGCAAAGAGGGAAAAGGATGGCGATTAAAGGATGGATTGAATAGTAGGGATGAATAATGAGTTTCAATGCAATGAGGATTCAGAACAAAGTTTCTTTCAAGGGAAGAGGTGGATTTACATCTTCTAATATAGTGTAGGAGAAAAGGTTTAAGAAGAGAGTTAGCTGGAGAAGGAACAAAGGGAGAGGGAAGAGAAGGAGGGGTTGGTCCAATGAGGGGATCAGGGTCAAATGAAGGGGCAGCTGAGGTTATGGGGGAAGAAGGTGGCGATAAATCAATAAGGGGAGGGACAACCTCAGGGAGGAGGGAAAGGGTTTTTGGAAAAGAAATAGACTTGCTTAGGAGGCTCACTATAATGAGAACCAAAGCCTTGTAGGTGTGGGTCAATACCCTCATCAATCATTACATTATTAAGCTTAGAAAGGTCAATGAGATTGGAAAAGTCTTTCATGAGGGGATTGGTCTGTAAAGAAAAGGGGGGTCCCAATGCCACCATATCACCAAAATGTAAGAAAACGTTTTCCCTTGAAGAATGTGAAATCATGATAGTAGAAGGTATAAACCACACAAGTTTCTCTTGACTTAAATGCGGGATTGAGAGACATTGATCAAGTTAAGAGTGTCTGGACTAATTTCTTTCAGTCCCCCAAGATAGATCTTAATTGCTTCAAATGAATCTTTGAGCCAAAAATCCAATGGTAAGTTTGAGATGAAGATCCACCCACCATATCCTTAGATAAATTGAGGGCAGCTATGAAAATCGGTGGTCCATTTCTCAAGAATCAGGTGATAAATACCATAAGCTGGCCACTTCCCAAGAGAATCAATGAGACCAAAAAAATCACCTCTAAGCAAGAAGATAAGGCTCTTATCAGCATACAAAGGTTGATTGTGACTTTGTAGCTAAAAATCTTTGAAAGAGAAATAGCAATGTCAAACCATTCATCGTGAGCAAAGCGTTTGGTTACAATCCATAGAATCTCAAAATCAATCTACACTACATCTGAGCTCCTTTTAACCCAATAAGATAAGTTGAAATGATTCTATTTGGATTTGGCGATGGGGATAGAGTCAAGAAGAACTAATTAATCATTATTTATTGTGAGGCTTGGGGAGATCTTTGCTGAAGAGGAGGAATTAAGCAGAAGGGGAGTAGAAATACTTATCAACTCCCAGAAAGCAAGAAGACCTTGATTCTCATCACCAAAGGGGATGTGAATAAAATGTCTACTGCCTTTCTTAGGCCAAACAACACAACGAAAAAACAAACTACTAGAATAGAAGAACTAGCTAATGCTTAAAATTCCAAAAGCATCAGAGAAGGATTCACGAAAGAAACTCTTGAAGGGAAGTTTAAGAACATAAGCAATAGATTTCCATCTAATTGAAAAGTAGAATGGAAAGAGGAATGGATTTGGCGAGCAATGAGTCTTCAACCCAATAAAGAGCATCCTCTTGTCGAAGCTTCTAACAATTTCCATTGGAGAGGAGAACAAAGGACAAAAGGAAAGAAAGAGGGCCAAACCAAAGACTCAAAATGAAGAAAAAGCTACTGAGAAACTAAAAACCTGCAAAGGAAATGAGAAAACGAAGCAACAGGCTAACCAAAAGCAACACAAGAAGACAAAAACAAGGAAAGAGATTTGATTTGTCAAAAAGACGACATACAACTAGGAACAAAAAATCAAGAAGACATATGGGATTTCACCAACAACGGTAGAAAGAAGACGACGGCGGAGAGAAGTAGACAGCGAAGATAGATTGACGGTAGGGAGAAGACGACGACGAAGAGAAGACGACGGAAAAAGACAACGTCTCAGACTCAAACAAAGAAAGAATAGGAAGAAGATGGACACGAGTAAACAGAGGACTCGATAGACAACAAAGTGAATGACCAGAGAACAGAAGAAGACGCAGATGAAGAGAAACTGACAAAGAGAAAAACTAAAAAAAAGGTTGGCGAAGAAGAAACCCACGACCAAACAAAGGGGAAGGACAAAGAAACTAGAGAAACATGATCGTGAGAGGAAGAGAGATAGAGACACACTACAAAATTGACTCCAACGAAGACGAGCGACAATCGGCAATGAAAGGAAGGGACGGTAGCGGCTTCTCCCATCGAGGAGAGAGACGGAGAAAAACTCTTTCCGATTGTCATTTCTTATTAAAAAAAGAAAACACTAAAAAGTATCTCCTTGTTAAGAAGTGTGAGTTGTTGAATGAGTAAAACTCAAGAAGCTTCTCTTGCGATCAGCATCAACAAGAGTTTTCCAGTCTTCAACTATAGCAACCAACATTACCTAAGCGATTGGTCTAATACCAATTTGGTGTAGTCTGGGGCACTAAGGTGCAATAGCCTACTCTAGGGCTTAGGCACAAGGTGTAAAAAAAGCACGGATTTTTCTTTGTGAAGCGCACTATATAGAAGAACATTTATAAAGAAGAGATAGTGTTGTTGGAGTGAGTGAATATTAAAAAATATATTCTAAGAGTTTTTGCGTTTAGAGTTAGTGAAACTTTTTTTTTTAATTAATCATAGAATGGCACACACCTTTTTACCTAAGGCGGAAGGCAAAGCACTAGAATTGTATTTTGGTAGTAGGCACCCGAGCCTATGCAAGCCTTTTAAAACAACGATGTATCCTAAGAGATTGAAAGAGAGCTTTTTCCAAGAATCAAATAAAAAATATTTATTATGAGTGAAGTTGTCAAAAACATGAGAGAAACCCCTTATTTAAGGTAAATGGGGTAAAGGGGATTAACCTAATTTTTCCTACATCAACCTTTCTAGGTAACTCTATCCTCATAAACATTGATTCCTTAGAACTTCTCATATATTCAACTTTCTTTCATCCCACTTTTAAATCTTAGCCTGACATTCCTTCTTTTTTTTTATAGGAAACAAAAACATTTCATTGATGTGTGAAATAGTTGCACATAGATTGGGCATTGTATGAAACAATGCCAATTAGCACATAGGTAACTGCTGCTATAATTACAAAAAGGTTGTATTCCTTTACGCCAAAATAAGATGAGTAATAGAGTCGTATAAAGAGCAGATTGATGCTTCCCTGTCATTGAATAGAGAGTCATTTCTAGCCAACCAAATCTTCCAAAAAACAGCTGCAATGAAATTTTGCCATATCTTAGCCGCATCACCAACAAAAGGATGTCCACACCAGAGATAAACCAGCAGATCAGTAGAGTTAAGAGGCAAAGGAGTGGACCAACCAAAAGTCGAAAGGATCTAATCTTTATTTTGTTCAACAACATAACCTAATCTTTATTTTGTTCAACAACATAACATTTGGGACTAGGGGGATTCGAACCTATGAGGTAATAAGACCATACTTTAACCCCCAAACTTGTAGTAGAATCTGAGAAGATGAAGATCGGACCAGAATCTTAACAAGGTGAGAAGAAAGTACTATAAGAACAAGATCAACCTTGCCCTTCGATGAAAATGTTGATAAGTAACTTTTCTAATTGAATTCAAGAAAATTTTTACTTCTCTATAATAATAATAAGCCAAGTATATTATATGAGTTTTCTCTTCAGATAAAAACTTGGGTGCTGATTTTAAAATTTTCCAGCCATTCTTCATTCTGCAAAGTGGTTTCCAAACAGCAACCGAAGTGGTTTAGAACAAAAAAAAGAATATTACTGAAAGGGACTATCTGAGGAAGATAAGGAGCAATAAATTCTTCAATCTGCATAGAGGCTTCCAAACAGCAACACAAACTTCACATTGGTAAACCTGATTTGAAACAGTTAAAGGAACTCTATGAGTGTGTGAGTGTGTGTGTGTTTTGCTTTTGTTTTTGTTTTTGTTTTAATGGTAGAGGTTTGGAAGATAACAAACAGTCAAGGCATCTCTATTTTAAGATGTCATAGGTTCAAATTCTCCTACCACATCTATCATGCAACATTCCAAAAAAACATGGATTTAAAAAAACTAAAAATTAAAAAATAAAAAAAATAGAAACCGGGATATCGGAGCTTTGCTCCACTATACCCAGGGTAATCACACTCATCCCTAGACTAAGCACTAAGAGATATCGATGGAACGGAGACATGGAAGATATCTACAAATTAATGTCACATGTGAGTTTTGAACTTGAGACCTTGAAGGGAGCACTCCTTCACAGTCCAAGCCTTCGACCACCGCCCCACCCCTTGGGCACACTAACACATGGATAAGAATTAATTGAGTGACAACTTTTATATTCACTAAACATAGAGAAAATCAATACGACACTGATAAGCAAAGATGACATAAATTTAAAAATTAACTGCTCACTAACAATTAAAAGATTGCCGGAGCAACAACTCCACCACTGGGACTCACAAAAAATTGTGAATTGGAATAAGTAAATAAATAAAGGAGAGAGACTACAAAAATAGAAGCTAAAAAAATGTATATTGCGCCACAACCATATTTTCAAATTTCTAGAGACTTTCCAGACATATTTCCCAAACTTCTTTTAATTTGAAATCAGTAGCTTCTACTTTTCAAATTTTATTTCGCATAAGATGCACTATAATAGATGGAGTTCTTTAGGCATCTTCTGCAGTAGGTAGCTATTCCATCTTATCTTTCATTAGCTCTGCAAGTTAATATGAAACTGCTATACTTACATCTCGCTAAACCGATCGATTTTTTTTATATCTGTGATTGTCTAAGGCAGTTTGCACGCACCTCGATTATTGTTACAGGCATACCGCCTCACCCTACAACATTCAGATGCCAAGAAAATTCGTAGGAAATGAGCAAAACTTTCCTACATGAGAGCTCTACAGTTGGCAGATGGGACACATTAGGTGCCACACAAATAAACTCTTTTTTATTATGTTTGTTTGTAAAATAAATTTATGTGGCACCTAATGTGCCACATATATCCTATCCATACATGTGTAGGAAATTAATTCTTAGGTAATTGGCCACCATGGATTGAACCTATCGCCTCTTAGTTCTCCAAGGTCCCTTTGACCACTAGGTCACCTCCATAATGCTTCTATCCAATTTTTTTTTTTTTTTTATATCCGTGACTATTCGAGTCAAGTTGCATACACCTCGACTAATGTCACGGGACATATCGCCCCCAGAGCCCAGGCGACAAATTCGATTTTATTGTGGAAGATAACTACGCTTCTAATCTCATCCTAACATACGAGATGATAATTCAAAATTAAATGCAACAAAAGCATACTGAATCCATAAAAACAAATGCCCATAAGGAATATAAGGAATCTTTTGCAATCAAATTACGGCAAAAGTAATGAACCAATCCTGATCGACATGAATACGAAACAAAACTCCAAATTATTCCACAGAGAAGATCGTAAAGATATAAGAAATCAAACCTGGGGAAAGATCGGCGAAGAAGAAGGATGCGGCAAATGGATCTGAACGTCGGTATCTTCGGTTACGCGAAGATGAACGGTTTTGGGGAATGCGATCTCAGCTTCTGCTACCATATTCTGATCTCTGCAAAAGGGCACCACTATTCTTGAATCACGACACAAGTTACAAGAAAGGGCTTTTTTTTCGAATCTTACATGAAAATAGGGTTTTTTTAAAAAAAACAAATCATAATGAAAGGGGTTTTTTTTTGTTTTAATAGGATTGAGAAAGTTATTTTTATTGGAAATTTATCAAATCACCAACACAATTTTTAAAACTGTATATCTATTGCACATTGATTTTTATCTATGATAAAACTCAATCAGCGATAGAATGAATGTATGATTTATTGAATTTTATTTGATAGAATTCAACTAGTGATAAAACTCTTTATAGATTGAATTTTATCGGTGATAGAACTCAATTTGGATTTCCTACCACAAATGAATTAATTTTGATTTTGTATTATAGATAGACATATTTTGCCATTTTTTATTATACATGCAAAATCCTCATTTTTATTTAGGTAAAATATCATTTTGGTCCATGAACTTTGACCTTTATTTTATTTTGATTTATGAACTTTCAAAAGTCAAATTTTAGTCTTTGAACTTTGAAATTTATTCCATTTTAGTTCATAAACTTTCAAATTTTTTATTTTAATCTTTGCACTGTTTAAAAATTTGGTCTAAATTTGAAGTCAATATTAATCGAAATTAGTTCAATAATGTCAGTTTAATGCAATCAAAGATAAAATGTTATCATATTTTAAAAGTTTATTGAGGAAAGTGGTAATTTTTTAAGAAAAACAACCCATTTCTTTTTATAAGGACCAATTTTAAGTTTTTTTTTTTTAAGTTTAGGGATCGAAACAGAATCATTCTCAAAATTTATGGACTAAAATTGAACTTTTGAAAGTTCATGGACTAAAATAGAACAATTATCAAAACTCAAAAACTAAAACTAAACTTTTGAAATTTCAATGACCAAAATGGAATATATATCAAAATTTAGGTACAAAATATATATTTTTTGAACGAGTGGACAAAGAATAGGGCAAAAATCAATTTAGGTTTTTTTTTCCTTTTTTGATTACGAGATTTTTTTTTGAAGCAAAGTGATTTGTTTTTAATTATACTAGTGATTGGAATGTATGATATATCATATTGATCAAAACTTACCTAAGGTTGTGTAAGGATGTTGGAATTACTTACTCCCACATGTAAAAAAAATGGACCACATCTTTTTATTATTTTTTTTAAAACTCTACACTTTCGTATTTTCCCTCCATCAATCAAAGTCAACTTTTTAAAAAAAAATAAAAAGATGTGGTCCAAAATGTTGGTAAGTATTATCATACTTCCATTTGTTTTACTTGAACAATAATTCTAGAGGAGTGAATCGAAATTACGATCTTATCCATTTGACAACTATTTGGTTATTTATTTATTTATTATTATCTTTTGAGACATTTATTTTTTTGTTTTTAAAATTTTAATTTATTTTTACTTAAATTTACTATAATGTGTTCTATCTTTCTTTAAGAAAATAGGTGAATACTAATCAAATTTCAAAAATCAAAACAAACTTTTGGAAACTTTTTTTTTTCTTTCTAAATTTTGATTTGGTTTTTTAAAATATAAGTAAGATGTAGATATCCAAATAAGAAAAAACAAATGGTGAAAGGGTTGTTGTTGTAGGCTTGAATTTAAAAAACAAAATGGTTATCAAACACACGTTAATTTTGTTAGGATTTTGGCAAAATATTAGGAAGTAGATTTTCTACATTGGAAAGATTCAAGGAATTATAAAGGTTCTAAGAATTGAAAAGACTCAAGGAATCATAAACGTTCAAAGAATCGAAAAGCTAAAAAGAAGTGGTGTGCTCCAAGCACTATAAATAGATTAACTGACTTTGGTTTCAAAACATCCCAGTCGGAAGTACTTTAAGTTTGGTGTACTAACTCTAGTTAAATTCCTTTTGTATTCTCTTGTGGAGAGTGAGCTAAAGAGTGTGAGTAGTATAAAGTTTGAAAAGAATGTTTATGTGAGTGGGGTCGAGAGAGAGAATTCTAGGTGATTGTAATACTTATCATATAGTAGAAGTTTTTTCTGACCGTGGTTTTTTTCTCTGATTTGGGAGTTTTTCCAAGTAAAATCTTGTGTTCTCTTTTATTGTTTTTCCTTTTAATTTCTCAATTATTTTCTGCTTATTCGTGCGGTAATTAGGGAAAGTTTTTTCCAACAAGTTTATGAACACATACCTATATAATTGAATTATTCCTTTTTGTTGGTAGATCATACTTTCCCTTTAGCTATGTTGCAAATATCAATTTAAGCTATGTTGGCTATTTGGCCCTATCTCAAATTAATTAATTAATTAATGTTTTGATGATAACAAACTTGATTTTATTTACTA
>JBBMKA010092000.1:0-13041 GCA_037833695.1 Sechiopsis laciniata
CTACCAATAATCACAATATTCAATCAAAATATAGAAAAATTAGATCCTAAAAAATATAATTATTGTGAACTTATCAAGTAAGAAAAGTGCAAGCAATCAAAGATGGCGTCGCTCCAAAAATATACAAGTGGCCAAAGTGCAGGCAACTAAAATCGGACAGAATATAGCACAAAGGTTCCGCCCAAAGGCATGCAACATTCTTGGAATGCGAATATCGGTATTTTTGACTTTGTGTATTATTTCTGCAGATTTTATTTTATTTTCAATTATAGGAATAGGACGTTTTTCTTGGTATAAGTTTTCATTTTTAGCATTTCCCTTTTAGCAAATAAGGAATAGTGCGATAATTAGATGCAAATTTTCGATCGAAGATTTTCCTTCAGTAGTAGTTAATTCCTTTTGTTGTATTAAGGGTGCAAACATTCAAATTTTTCCAACCGTTACAAATACCCATAGACGAAGGAATGGAAAATACACCACTTTGTAACCAATAGAACAGAACCCTAGCAACTATCCTTACCCATTAGCTCAATCAATGGCCTCAGTTTGTAAATCGAGTAGTGGAATAACCAAAGGTAAGACAGTCGATGACCGAAAGTGAGTTCGAAACTCAATGTCTCCAAGACGAGGAGTCAAGAAATTGCCTTCTGATGAATCAAGGTATGAGCACGGAGAAAGTTTGCACCACATAAGAAGCAAAAAGGCATTTGACAGGAAAGTTTAGAGTGGAAAGCCATCGGCTGGCACTCACTATGTCGCTGTAAGTAGCAAAGATGAAATGTCACCTATCTCAAAGAACTACATCGAATTGGCAAACGAATTGGTAAAAGATTATTTGCAACAAAGAGTAGTTAAGTGGGCAGAGAGGGTAATCAAGAACGAATCTGTGGATGAAACAGAGAAGTCGATGGAAGAAGATCTCGAGAAAGAAAAACCATGCAAGGAGGGAGAGGAGAAAAAAGTGCTAATCAAGGCAGAACAGCAATCTCCAAGGTTTTACAATGTCAAAATACAATCCATGAAAGCAAAGTTATTGCCGAAAACTCCATGCATTATGACAAGAACAAAGGCTAGAGCTGTTAAAGAAGGCACAACCTTTGCGTCTATCAATGCAGAGGAATGTTATATAACACTGAAGAATAAAGGATTTGAGCGCGAACAAGGAATAGAAGGAATCTCAGAGGAAACCGTTAAGAGAATTGGCAATTTGGGATGGACAACATATTTCAAACCAGATAAGAATGCGAGACCACAGTGGGTGAGGCAGTTTTATGCGAACATGAGTCGTTCTTCTCAAGGGTAGACGATCAATTAATAGATTATCGAGCAGCCGTGTGGAACAAAGCATTCACACTTCCTAATGTTCCTAGAACATATTGTCTGAAATTATTGGAGTCCCCAACAGAAGAGTACATGCAAGAATGCCTAGAGGTGATCGGAGCAGTAGGAACAGAATGAAATCACTCGACACATTCCAATCATTTTGAATTACAAGAGATCTTCGCGATTGGCTCAGTCTTATCAAAATGTCAATCATTCCTTTAGCTAATGAGAATCTGGTTAGGAGAGATCAAGCACTGCTGCTCTATGCAATTCGATGCCGCACTGCACTTGCATAAGCCCAATAACTTTGCGTTTGAGCAAAGATTTGGTCGATTCTTTTAGCCAGCTCGTCTATTGACAATGTCTCTTTGCTGCACTGAACCTCTTCGTCAGAATTTGCTAGGTAGAGGGGTATAATGTTATCACGAATTTTTGGTCGGACGTCCTGATCAACGCATAATTTCGTTATAAAGAATGGGAAGTACATCTTATTTTGTATCTTTTCAGCTCAAAGCTAGATTTGCATTTCTAATATTTGTCCCACATTTATGCGCTTCCTATTCTCAATTGCATAGAGCAGCAGTGATTGATCTCTCCTAATGAGCAAAGATGAAACGTTGCCTATCTCAAAGAACTACATCGAGTTGGCAGACAAATTGGTAAAAGATTATTTGCAACAAAGAGCGGTTAAGTGGGTAGAGAGGGCAATCAAGAAGGAGCCTATAGATGAAACAGAGAACTCTATGGAAGACGATCACGAGGAAGAAGAACCATGCAAGGAGGAAGAGGAGAAAGAAGTGCTAATCAAGGCAAAACAACAGTCTCTAAGGTTTTACAATGTCAGAATACAATCCATGAAAGCAAGGTTATTATCGAAAACTCCAAGCATTATGACAAGAACAAAGGTTAGAGTAGTTAAAGAAGGCGCACTAAAGAATAAAGGATTTGAGCACAAACAAGAAATGGAGGGAATCTCAGAGGAAACCATTAAGAGAATTGATGATTTAGGATGGACAACATATTTCAAACCAGGTAAGAATGCGAGACTAGAATGGGTGCGACAGTTTTATGCGAACATGAATGAAGAAAAGTCATTCTTCTCAAGGGTAGACGATCAATTAATAGATTGTCGAGCAGCTGTGTGGAACAAAGCATTTGTACTTGCTAATGTTCCTGTAACATATTTTCTAAAATTATTAGAGTCCCCAACAGAAGAGCAAATGCAAGAATGCCTAGAGGTGATCAGAGCAGTAGGAACAAAATGGAATGACCCAACATCATTCCAATCATTTTAGATTACAGGAGACTTTCGCGATTGGCTGAGTCTTATCAAAATGTCAATCATTCCATCAGCCAATGAAAAGCTAGTTAGGAGAGATCAAGCACCGTTGCTCTATGCAATCGAGAGTAGGAAGTGCATCAATCTGGGACAAATATTAGAAACGCAAATCCAACGTTGCGCTGAAAAGATACAAGATAAGATGTACTTCCCATTCTCTATAACGAAATTGTGCGTTGATGAGGGTGTCTGACCAAAACTTCACGATGGCGTTATACGCATCTATCTAGCAAATTCCAACGAAGAAGTGTAGTATGGCAAAGAGACATTGTCAATAGACGAGCTAGCCAAAAGAATCGACCAAATATTCGCTCAAATGCAAAGTTATTGAGCTTATGCGAGTAAGCGTGATGAACTATTCATGAAGACATCAGTAGCATTAGATGAGTGTTCTGAATGGCTAGAATTCTTGAAGCACTTAATGAATGCAGAATGCAGTAAAGGCAATGCAGAAAATTAGATGCAAGTTTTGCTCTCTTAACTCTCCAACTTTATCACTTATTTATTTTTATTTATTGTTAACGCATGCATTTCATTTCTTTTCATTAGGACGCACTTGTTTTTTAACGTTCTTAACATTTACTTTTAACGCATGCATTTCATTTCATTCCAACTAGGATGCAATTTTATTCTCACCTTTAATATTATAATAAGAAGTCAGTTTTTTTTTTTCTTTCAAAGATCAGCGCTAACACTATTATTACAATTTTAGATTTTAGTATGAAGTTCACTTTTTCTTAGAAGAATTCTTAAATTCCCTTAGAATCAAACCTAGCAACAAAGTAGTGTTTATCGTGCATGACAGAAAGAACAAAAATTTATGAGGAACAATTAAGTTTGGAGGAACTAAGACTAACCTTCATTGTGGACAATGAAGACTTTAAGTTTAGGGGTAAGGGCAAGCCTGGGGAGTGTATAAAGAGAGAAAAGTAAGGGAATAACAAAAAAAAAGTTGTGTAAAATAAAGGTCAACACATTCTGAGCAAACTAAAAAAGCATAAAAGAGCGAATAGCTGTAGAAATTCTCAGAGTAGTCCGCTGTCTACCAAAAGCGCAAGGTTGAAATTTTTTTTGTTTAGATGAAATGTTTTACGCTCAAGCAATTCATCCTAAAAACTACGAAATTGTAGATATGAATGCAACCCAAAAGGAATGCATAAAGCAAAAGAGGAAATCATTGAGGGATCTGGGGAACTAAATAGCAGTTTTGACAGAATGTGTTGAGCAACCTTAGTTATAGAAGTGGTTGAGTACAATAAATTGAGTAATGAAAAATAATTGTAATGAGGAACAATCTATCAGTCACGATAAAGAGGATTTTGAAGCAAACTTGAATCATTGGGAGAATTTGAAAACTAAAGAGAAAAGTAACTTTTATGCTAAAAATGTGAGATGCGATAAGGCCTTATGGAGTTGAGCTTAAAACGAGAAAATTGGTTTAAAAGAATAAAAATGCTAATAGGTAGACATTGCATTGCTCGAGACAATCAATGATTCAAGTCTGGAGGTTTGGTAGCTCTCAAATAGAGCATAAATTAGTCTACTTTATTTTGTATTTTTTGAAGGTTCAGGGGAATAATTGAATAGTTAAGAGCAAATTGGGAGTAAAACCATTAGAAGTCGTACACATCCATGATTAAGCACAAGAAAGGCAAACATTGCATTTTAAAGTAAAAGAATGAATAAATTGTGCTAATAAATGTTATACAATGCAGAAACGCAGAACTAGGATGCTGGAGAACGAACTAGATGCGAACAGCGAGAGGTAAAAAAGCACATAACGCATTCATAAGACAACCGCATTTGAAAAAACACGCCAAGAAGGAAAGAATAGAAGATCAATCAAACCATTAAATCCAGCGTTAATCAAGAAATTCCAGCAATAATCAGAAGATTCCAACATTTATGAAGATAATCGAACTCATCCGAACTTGCTAGCTATAGAAGGCGCGAAGCTATAATTGGGGAGCTGGTTGGTTGGCCAGAAGACAATTGATTAGGGATAGTCTTTATGAGAAGAAGTCATATGGATGGTGTGCGTAGAATCCACTGACAAAGAGTCTGCCCATCTTTCAACAGCCGCACCACTTCCTTCTTTATTTTTTTCTAGTTAAGAATAGTTCATAGATCTATAGCAACTTTTAGTAATAATATTTGAGAATTTTCATTATCACTTGTTACTCATGTCTATGTTACATTAGTTTAGAAGCATTGGTAAGAATCGTATGTAGAATGCATGTTAGGATTGCAGATAGTTAGATTTTATACTGCTGCAACTTATTTTAAGTGTGCATCGACTAACTACCCACGTGAGCCAGCCATCAGTGAGCTCAGAAGAAGGAACTAATGGAAGATCTAGTATGTTATGATAGGTTTGATGCGAGGTCTCTCACATTAGTAAAGGAGTTAAGGATAACCCTACTATCGCATGCGTCGCCCGGAGTTAAGTATGGAGAACTACAACGAAAGTTGGGTTTGTCATAAATCAAAGATTGCAGAAGTACTCTTTAGAATAGGGAAGCATGAAATCTAATATACCATTATCGCATGATCAACATCCTTTGCATCCACATTTTTACGTAGATATTTTCAATGTGTTTATGAATTCTAAGCTTAAACCTATTACTTAGTATCGACTTCAGAAACATTCTCACGCACGTATACACAGTCAGAAATGCAGCAAGTGATAAGTAATATTCTATTTATCATTCTGCGCAGGAATTGCATGAACAACATCTTCTACATCTGCATTTTTACCTACGCTTATTTATGTTGCATTTAGGTCTTAAAAACACGTAAGCACCAACACTCATTTTTTACGTATTCTTATAACTCTTAAGTTAGTAAAATCAATTCTAGACATCAATCCTTGGAGAGAATAATAAATAGAATAATACTTATCACTTGCTGCATTTCTGACCGTGTATAAGCGTGAGAACGTTTTCGAAGCCGATACTTAGTAATAGGTTTAGGCTTAGAATTCATTCATTAATTATATATAATCGCATTGGAAATAGCTAGGTCAATACTCCACTAATCTATCAAAGATATAAGCGATTTTTCTGCATAACCATCACATAAAACAAGCAAGATGTCAATCATAATCATCAGGAAGAATAGAAAACACACAAACCTATTGAAACTCACATACCTGAAGGATTCTGCAACATGTATTCTAGTTACAAATTGAGAGCTAAATGTTTATGTGATTAAATATACTCTAATGCAACTAGAAATAGACCACTAACTGAACAAAAAGTCTGATGGTTTCTTTGCGTAAAAATCCTTCTTGAAGGAAGTTGAGCCTACCTGAAAATGCTAAAACTGATTTCAAACTTGAGATCCTGCCACTATTTAGAAGAAAATTCAAGCATAAACATTAAAAATAAGATAACAAAATAAATATGAAAATAAGATAATATACAAAAATCATATTTTGACCAAATCTGCTTCATGTTTAGTCTTGTTACTTTTACTTTTTAGCTTTGAGTTTATGATCACTTGGCTCAATATAACTAAAAAATCTAAAGTACAATAAACGAACTACATAAATATGGCTACCATAGTAGTAGGATAGCCATAAACGAAAACAAACTAAATGCATAAAAATAAATAATGTACAAATGCACAATTTATATTATTATGGCAAACATAGCTGCATGATAGCCATAAATTCTTAACATATAAATTCACAAAGATAAAAAAAAATAAATAAATAAAAACAATAATATGAAGTACCTACTTATTGATATTCATGGCAAGAAGCATCCACTCATAGTACATATCAACAATCCTACTTGTCATTCCACCATCATCACGCGCTATGTCCATGTATTTGTAAGATTTTAACTCTTGTCGCATATTTACAAAAAGATTGATTGCGACAACAAAAAGCATGTAAACAATAGAACTATATGTTTACTGCATCATAAAAATCATTGCCAACAAATATATGTTTATGCGAAGTATACGTGTCTAGCCAAGTACTCCGCCCACTTCGACTGCACCAAATTAATCTCATCTTGTGTATATGTTCTTGTTGCATCCTTCATTTGTTAATACGACAAAAGTGTATATATTTGAAGGATAATTTTAAATGAAAGTCAATCTTATAGAAATGTATACTTATTATATCGTGTATTGAAGCTATGATACAACATAATTTCTCTCATATACTTCAAAATTGAATCCTCTATGCATGTTTGTTTAGGACTCTGATATTTGCAGGCAGATAATATTTGTGATTATTCTTAACTAGCTAATGAAAAAACTAACCTTCACTAATTTCCATGTTAGCTTCTTCATTTTAAGCCTCTTGAATGACATGATTTGAAAACAATACTAACATATTAATATACCTAGTTTTTGTTTGACTAAAAAAGAAAAGAGTTTAGTGAACATACAATTCAATAACTTCGTTCACATCTGGGAGAAGTTGGTTTGTTAATGGATCGACATCCACTAGACAAGCCATTTCTAATGATCTATGATTATCAAGATCTAATGTTTCCTAAAACATGAAACATTTAAACCTAGCTCGCATGAATCAGATTATGAAACATTATAATATGAAAAAAAAAATGACATACTTCGAATTGTATGAAGCAATAAGTAGATCACATCTAAACCTTCAATTCGTTTAACTAATACATGAACACGCGATTCTTTGTTATTCGAAATTGATATAGATCCAGCATCTAGAAACTTAAAAATTATTTTCATTTTTTTTATCCATAACAAGTTTGTGTAGCCACCTTACCACGTAATAAAATATATGTTTTCAGTAGATGACATAAACACAAGCACAAACAAGTAGTTAGTATACTTACAACATATATGCATCGATACATGAAGTTTCTATCGGACTCAAATCTTTCAGCAACTCAATCTATAATATATTTCATACGTCTACTGAACACTACCTCAAAAACTTTAATTTGAATACTTGATCGGATACATTGAGCTTGACTAAACAAGCATCGTAGTGCTACATGCGTGAATTGATATGGTGTAAGTGTTGGTGTTATTGGATCGGCATTACATTCAGCGCCTAGTTACATTAATTTCAAAAGAGTTACATTATATAAAAAGAATACTTAAACTCGTTAAATAGGAAAATAGACTCGAGATCTTACGGTATCTTTGTTCATGATAATAAAATGTAGAGGCCACTACAGATGTAACCCTATTTCCTGAGACCATATGTGATATTGGAACTGGGTGCTCCTCATAAACCACCAAATCAATGGAGGCGTATACAATTTTACCCTCATCCTAAAAAAAAGTACATGCTGCCACGATGTTATTTTTTTACCCAACGACCAATCTACATTGTCCCAACCTGTACAAATTAATGTACTCTATTAACTTTGTAAATATATGCATGTTTTTATACTATAATATATGGATTAATAGTTATCACCTTGAAAGTGTCAAATCACTAGTTTTTTTGTCTCATATTTGGTAGTTGCTTTGCTTTTCCCTTTTTGCCAATACTTTTTAACATTTTCTTTGCCCCTTCCTTCCTCTTGTTTTCTTCATCCTGGTTACTTCTTGTCTTTGGAAGACTAATCTTCATCGAGTTTATGCAAATTCTCTTCTAATTCAAGTATGTATGCAGCCATGCACACTTTCTCCGCAACAACTTGTGTATTCTCACTTTTCTTTGCACTAGGATTTTAGGACGGCGTATTGAAAGATTTTATCAGGATTATGAATTTTACAACACCCCTAACTTTTCCCAGAGGGTCTTTGCTGCCCAACGCTTTACATAGGATATCATCATGTACACACAAGTCTTCTTTCTTAATATTTTCTGTAGCGTGAAGCTCATTTTAAAATAAATTATCAACATGAGTCATTAATATGGAAAGTGAAATATAATTTTTTTTCAAGAATACGTACAATACAATCTATCACTTGTTGTGTGCTTTCATTTTTAACATTTTCATCCTTCCCAATTTGAGTCTTCTTCATAACCCTACTACGATCACTTGTGTCTTAGTCCGGTTGAGATTTCTTCTGCAACAACATATGAATCTTTATCAAAGAACATAAATAGAGTGAAGTAATAGTACTCAACATTTACTAAAAGGAATAACATACCATGTCCTCCTTTAAGTTCGTGTATCACTTACACGATAACATATGATTGTAAAATTCACGTTTTTTGCTACTTTGTTCCTGATTTATATTGCAAAAAAGGTGACAAAGGTCTAATAACTATAAATAGAGTGAACTTATAGAACTTCACACTTAATTTAAAATTTTCATCCAATCTCGATTTGAAAAATAAAATCCAATCGTCTTCCTCAATCTCAGGATATTTAAGTGGTGGATGTTTGAGATTTTCTAGATCGTTCTCAAAAGACTTTATAAATTCTTTGGTCTACCTATACTTAAAATTCACGTAGGTCACTCCTGCACTTGGCAAGATATTCTTTCTTGATCTCAGATCTATAACATATGCATCCTACAAAAAAAGATGTAAGAAAATGTTACCAATACTAATTCAAAAAGGTTATCCTTAAAAAAAATGAAGCACACATTCATAGGATTACCTGTACTAATTCAAAAATCTTATTTTTAGTTTCTTGTGGAACATATCACCATCACTTGTAGGAGATTGGAACATGGAAATGAACACATGTTCAAATATAGCTTTGCATTTGTTTAACATTCTCGTCAATAGGGTAGGTTGCCTATCTTCATTATATTCAACATCGCGTCGTCTATCCTCATTAGGAACGTGGGTAATCTCTTACATCCCACTGCGACCACATTTTTTGTACCTCCTTTGGATGTTTTGCCCAACTCATTGTCATTCTTTGCTATGTTATCATCCCTTGAATTCACCATTTCTTCATCATTTGTTTGTATATTATCATCAAGCGAATACTCCATGTCATTGTTGCTCTAGGATATAGTTTCATCCAATGGAGGACAATGATGAAAAGTTTTTCTAATTTGGCGAAGCAAGTTTTTTATGGAGGATAATGACGAGCGACGATGACAAGGAGTATTCATTGGATGAGACAATACTGTCAAGTATTCATTCACTTGATGATAGCATACTAGAAAATGATGAAGAGATGGTGAATTCAAGGATGACAATAAAGAACGACAGAGTTAGGCAAAACATCCACACGAAATACAAAAAAATGTGGTCGTAGTGGGATGAAAGAGATTACTCGCGTTCATAGGGAGGCTAAGCCACACATGGTTGAATGTAACGAAGGCAGGCAACCGATTGGTGATAATGCTGCACAAATGCAAAGCTGTATTGGAACATGTGTGAGCGGAAGACTTCGGATGAATTGAAATTACAGACTCTGAAGCCTTTTATAGACTTCGGACTCCAAACTTGAATCTAATTTGGAAAATTAAAAGATAAGAGGTGGGAGGCAAAATAATTGCTGACATATCCCAATTTGAAAAAGAAAAGATTCTACATTATTACAAACAAACAAAAGACTTTAAATAAAGTAAACAATAAAAGCTAAGGATGCTCTTGATCAAATTCAAACAATGCTTGGCGAGTTAACTCTCACACCCAGGCACAAGGCCACCCCACCCAGCCCCTCATCACCATCCACATCCATCAACGTCATCGACGAACCAACGATGGAAGAAATGCTAAAATTCCAAGCCGACCTTGGAATTAACCCCATCCGCAAAACTGACAACAAATTACCAAACAATGGTACCGACTTACGCATGCAGCGTTTCTGGTATCCCAGACCTTCCTTTCCGGACGTCATGTTCGAAGAAAAGACTCAAACGACCGCCGCAGCTTTCGACGGTTCAAATATCCATGAATGGAATATCGATGGCATTTCCGATTACCTTATTATGAATGTCATCAATGAGATGCTCATCGCTTGTAATGCTTACAGGCTCAAGAAGCATTCTGACCATAATATTGCAAAATTATTGGTCACCGGCTTCACCGAAATGCTCAAGGATTGGTGGGATAAATGCCTCGAAGAATCAGGCCGCTAATCTATCCTCAATCACGTGATAATAGTGTGTGAAATTCAAAATGGTGTTGAAACAGATGTTCCTCACCCAGATGCTGTCAATACCCTGCTATACACAATGACCAAACATTTCATCGGCGACCCCGCCCTTTATCAGGATCGCTCAGCGACCCTTCTCCTACATCTCCGATGCCCAACGATGGGACATTTCCGTTGGTATCGTGACATGTTCATGTCCAAAGTCATGATTCGAACGGACTGTTTGTCCATGATTTGGAAACAAAAATATAACCAAGGCCTCCCTCGCTATTTCGCTCAGCGCGTCGACGAAGGACTTCGTGCTCGTGTCGGGGGTACTATCCCTTGGGAATTATTAACATATGGAGATATTAGCTCCTTCATTATTCAAGAAGGCACCAAACTATGTGGTGAATTGAAGCTCGACAGAGGTTTCAATACAAATTACGGCCAACGCCAAACCTCGGGCAATTTCTGTGAACAATACGGTATGCCCCGTATTGATCCTCCGGACGAATGGAAATATCGTCCCAGACAAGCACGTTATACTACCCAAAAATACGAACGACGAGCTCCACAACCTCGTCCTTCCCAACCACGATATCAAAGAAACTACAATAGCCGACGACCTTTTCCGGCTAACAAACGCAAAGTTTGCTACAAATGCAAACGCTCCGGCCATTTCGCCAACAAATGCCCAATGACCAGCAAGATTAATGAGCTTGAAATCGACGAGGAGCTCAAAAATAAGATCATGCATATGGTCCTGTCCGACTCCGATAGTGAAGTCGACCAAAATGATAATGAAATCGATCAAGTCCTCGACTACTTAGAGTCAGAGAGCGATTTCTATCATGACACAACAGACGACGAGGACGGTATCCGCGCATGTGGCGGTGACTGTATCAACGTCCTAACAATGGATCAACAAACATTGCTCGACCTTGTTGACAAAGTTAACGATCCAGAACTCCAAAAGAAGATCCTTAACGATCTTCGGACTTCCATTCTCGCTTCCTCAGAAGCTTCAAATCCTATCAAAGGCAAAACCATTGCCCCATTCGATGATTCTTTCAAACCATATGAGTTTATGGAAATCATCAACCGATTCCCATCAAAACAAACGCCGGTTACAACGACCGATCTCCAACAAGAGGTGAATACTCTTAAAAAGGAAGTTCAAAAGCTCAAAACAGAGCTCTCTTCCAACATCACCTCCATCAAGGGTGATATGCTCGATCATATCTCCAAACTATGGGTCGAGGTCCTCAAACTCAAAACTGACCCTCAGACGAGCAATCAACTCGACAATGCAATCCCGGACGATCAGTAGTCTTTCATTGGTGAAATCCGTTCGGTGCAATATAAAAAATGGTACACTCTTGTTACCCTTCAGATTCAGGATTTCAAAATCACACTTATGGCACTTTTAGATTCCAGTGCCGATCAAAATTGCATTCTTGAAGGCATAGTACCTTCCAAATATTTTGAAAAAACAAGTATTCGTCTACGAAGTGCAAATCATACTCCACTTCGTATCGACCACAAATTATCACAGGCACACATCTGCAAAGATGGCATCTGCTTTGTGAATACATTCATATTAGTCAAATCCCTAAATATGGAAATCATATTAAGAACCCCATTTTTAACTCAATTATACCCTTTCAAAATAACCGAAAAAGGTTTAGAAACAAGGATTATGAATACTCAAATTCTATTCGAATTTATTCGACCGATGACTACCCATAATGTAGACATCGTCAAAAGCAAAGAAAATCAGATCAATTTCTTAAAAGAAGAAATTCCATTTAAGAAAATTGATGATCAATTGCAAGTAAAAACAATTCAAACTCAAATTGCTCAATTCAAAAATAAATTAGAACGCGATTTATGTTCTAATATTCCAAATGCCTTTTGGGAACGAAAACGACATGTCGTTTCCCTTCCTTATGCAAAAGATTTCACGGAAACCAGAATTCCTACGAAATCACGACCTATTCAAATGAATACTAATCTTCTTGCCTTTTGCAAGAAGGAAATTGATGCTCTTTTGCAGCAAAAGCTCATTAGACCATCGAAAAGCCCGTGGTCATGCGCGGCATTCTATGTCAACAACCAGGCAGAGAAGGAACGAGGTGTCCCACGTCTGGTAATCAATTACAAACCTTTGAACAAAGTTTTGGAATAGATTCGATATCCAATCCCAAATCATCCAGATTTAATCAAACGAATTTCAAAAGTAAAGGTATTTTCAAAGTTTGATCTCAAATCAGGGTTTTGGCAAATTCAAATTGCCGAACAGGATCGTTACAAAACCGCTTTCAATGTCCCTTTCGGACAATATGAATGGAACGTTATGCCTTTCGGCCTAAAAAACGC
>JBBMKA010092011.1:0-13041 GCA_037833695.1 Sechiopsis laciniata
ATATATATATATATATAGCAAAGTGGCGGTGGATGAAAGTAAAATCCCGATGTGGGATTAATTAAGCAGCACAACAATTTGAATTAATTCAATTTATCTTTTCTTTGTTTACTTTATTTTTTCTTTATTGCCAGTATAATTGTTTCCCATTTGTACTATTCATGCATTTGAATTAATTTAGTTTTCTTTTACAATGTCTTTCACTTTATTCTCATTCATTGTTTCCTTTAATTTCATGTCTAGCTAAGCATCTTAGACGAAGGTTAAGGGGGACATGGTTGTAGAAAGCATGTATTAGGGTACAAGAGAGTTGTTAAATGAAGCATATTGAATTAGGATCTTAATTTATAGTAAATGTCGACCGATCATCTCCATGAACTAGTAAATTGTTAATTCAGAAGAAAAGATAACTTAAGTCTAATTCCCATGTTTAGTAGGTTAGTGTAAGTATTTATGCATTTAAGAAGAGTTTAGGGATAAACATTCTACTATTGCATGCGACAAACTGTTTAGAAAGCTAAGCTAATCGCGGCGGGAGTTAGAGTCAGCGTGAACGAATGCAGAAGCAAATGTTTAGTCTAGATGAAGTATGGCATTTGCTACTTACTGCTATTTACCATAAGAATTGCTTGACGGTTCCTCACAACCTTAACCCAAGCCTTAGTTTTATTTTGCATTTAGTTATTAAACAAAACCAAAACCCCAACACCATTGTCTTTACTTTTCTTGTGCAACTCTTAGACTACTTGACTAATTATAGACATCAATCTCTATGGAGAAGGATTAAATAAATACTTATCACTTGCTGCACTTTTGACTGCGTATATTTGCGCAAATACGATTCTAAGCGTAGGATTTAACATCTTACTCTTACGCACTTGTCTTAATTATATTGCATCGAATTAGCGCATCAAGTTTTTAGCGCCGTTACTAGGGATTGATTGTTTATAATTAGTAGCATTAGTTTAAAAGTAGTTTTTAATTGTCAAAAGGCTGATCACTTACATTTTTAGGAGAACTTTGAGATCGTAGAGTGCATCAACCAACTGGGAACAAGTCCTCACACTTATTCCTCCACAAAGCAAGGCATACAAGAAGATGGCTGGATATCATTTTGATGAACAATATTGGAACAATGCTGCCACCCAATTCCAAATGAATTGCTATCAAGAGCCCTGATAGACAGAAGGAACAACAAATGCCACAAACTTCCACCTAGAGCATTATAAAGCCAACTAGGGAGTCCAACCACAACTGCAATGGAAAACTATGGAGAATGTTTCTAGACACGAATCAAACTGCATAATGAACATGATTTGCTAAGATTGCGTTCCAGGTGCTAATATAATTTTACAGCAATTAACTCAGAGAAAACTTAAAGCTAAGTGTGACTCGGAACCGCTTACGCGCAAGTATACGTGATAAAAACTGTAGCAAGTAATAAGTATGCCGATCCCACAGAGATTGATGCCTAGAAGTAATATCGTTAAAACAAGAGTTATGCTGAAAAGTAAATAAATGGATTGTAAAAGGGTGTTTGATTTTGGTTTTGAATGTGGAATTAAAAATATGTAAATGTTCAATAGAAGTAAATATGGATTCAATGAGTAAAGATAAATCAACGTTACTGAAGATGTTAAGAATGCGGGACTAGTTATCGAGTTTCTTGCTTCCCTCAACTAAGAAGTACTTCCGCACTTAGTGATTTATGAGAGGACAACTTCCGCTGTGAACTCCATAGTAAAACGGGGCAACACGAGCAATAGTGAGGTTATTCCTAACTCCATGAATGATGCAAAGACTTGCATTCAACCTACAATAGCATACTAGATCTCCATGTGGTTCATCTTTTCGACTCACAACAAGTCATATACGTGGTTTGCAAAGCAATGCATATACATATAAATAAACAACGTAGAAGTGTAAAACTCTCTAACCTACACTCCTAAACATAATTCTATTCGTGAGAATTCATTCAAGAATCTTATAACACAGCATAATAATAAACACACAGTAAGAGGTTTAAATCAGCAGATTTTATTACGACTACTAAATGTTTATCATTACACTACTCCTAAGAAAAATAGTAAAATAGAATTGGCACGACTGTGAAGTGTGCATTTCCCTTGTCATTGGCTCCTACAACCACCATCAGTTGTTTCTCACATGAATCAGACTCTAACCCTTTGACTTAGCTCCTCTTCACTTGATTCGACTTCTGGCCACCCGAGCAGCTCACCAAACTTCAGCTTTCTTGTAATTTATAGAGTTAATTTACATGGTCGGAAAGCCTAGGTGAGCCAAAAAATCTTCATTAATACTGGATTTCTTTATTTCCGCTGGAATTGATTTGATTGACACCACTTTAATTGCTTGATTGATTCTCTGTTTATTTCCATGTTGGTGTGATTCTCGAGCGCGACCGCCTTGTGAATGCGGGATTCTTCTATGTGCGTCACCATTCGCATTGTTTGGTTTCTCCAGCATCAGTGTTTAACATTTCCTGCATTTACTAGCTTTTTATAGCGCAATTGTATAATATTTGTATCTAATTTGCATATTACGTTGATGATGCTATTTTCTGCCCATATGTTGATTTCTACACTTTTATTCGCAAAATGATCCTAATAGCTCGAAAAACTTCCTGATCCCTTGCTCAATAAATCAGCCTAAATAATGACCTATTTGAGAGCTTTCAAACCCCCAAACTTAAATCATTATTTTTCCCAAGCAATGCGTAGCCTAGCTGTCAACATTTTGATTAATTGAATCAACATTTTTCTTTCCTTAAGTTAAGCTCTAGTATGTCTTATCGCCTTTCCTAATCCTAGTATAAACTTCTCTTTCTAATGGACTTCAAACTTTCCTAAAGAGTCAGGTTTGCGACCAAAATCTTCCCTATCATGACTGACAGATCGTTCCTCATTGAAATTATTCCCCTTCACTCAATTTATAGTATTTAACTATTCCCTAAAGCTGTGGTTGGCCTACATACTTTGTCGAGATTTAAATCTCCGGTTCTCTTTTCGAATTATGCTCCTATCATAATTCCGTAGTTCTTAGAATGACTTGCTTGAGCGCAATATGAATCATCTAAGTAAAGGAATAAAGCTCTTGCTTAAGTGATAATGGAGCATTTCGAGATTACCTATGGCTTATTCGCTCATTCTGATAAAATGCGTAAACATCTTTTTTTTTTTGTTCAAGATTAAATTATCTACAGGCTTGCCCTCACCCCTATACTTAAAATCTTCATTGTCCCCAATGAAGGTGAGACTTAGTTCCCCCAAACTTATTTATTTCCATAATTAAATACTCTATTTCAAAATCTAGGTTTTTCTCAAAAAATTTTGGATCTTTCTGCCATGCATGATAAGGACTATTCTAGAGCCAGGTTTGAATCTAAGGAAACTTAAGAATTCTACTAAGAAAAGAAAATTCCTTCTAGATCTTAGATTCGCAATCATAATACTAGCGCTAAACGTTAAAGAAAAGAATTTTTTTTATTACTATTAATAAAAGGGAAATTAAATTTGCATCCTAAATGTCATGCAATACTGAAAGTAAGAATTGAAATCTGCATTCTATCATGATATGCATGTTGCGAAAACTGAAATGCATGCGAAAAGGGAAATATATCTTTTAAAATAAAGAGAGCGAGACTTCCATCTAGGTATTCACATTGCCGCTGCACTCTCCTTGCTCCGCATTGAGTAAATGGTTTGGTAATTCTAGCCATTCGGAGCATTCTCCCATTTCTATCATGTTAAGCATCAATAACTCATCGCGCTTCTTTGCATAGGTCAAGTATTTGTGTATAATTTTAGGGAGCTTGTCTATCTTTCCTACGAGTCCATCAACAGTTGCTGTGTCTCCACTCCCCTTACTTTCTGCTGCTTCGCTATCCTTTATTGAGAATATTCTTATAATCTGATCACAACATTGCGGTCTGATACCCTGATCAGCACATAGGTGCGTAATGGAAAAAGGGTAGTACATATAATTTCTCACTCCATTAGTGTCGCGTTGCACTTGCGTCTCTAAAATATCTCCTAAGTCGATATTCATTCCTAGCTTAATTGTGGTTAACAGCATTGCTTTCTCTTTTCTGATCACTACCCTCTTGGTTGAAGGCATGAATGTTGTTATAATAATCTGCAGCCAATCTTGAAGATCCTCCAAGATCATATATACTTGAATTGATGTTGGATCATTCCATTCTGCTCCCACTATTCCGATTATTGATAGACTTTCTCGCATCTGCTCTTTAGTGGGAGAGTTGATTAACTGCTGGTAGGATGTTCCAGGAACATTAGGTATTGCCAGCGCTTTATTCCAGGCAAATGCTCGACAATCGATTAACTGACCATCTACTCTTGAAAATAGTGGTATCTCTTTGTTTAAATTTGCATAGAATTGTTGCACCCACTCTATTCATGCATTCAAACCTGAGTGAAAATACTTCGTTTAACCCATTAGATCGATCATTGACTCAATTCTATCAGAGATCCCCCCTTAGTCCTATCTTGTGATTGAATCCCTTGTTCTCTAATGCAATAAATTTATCCTCTGCATTGATAGATGCAAAGGTTGCACCTCTTCTGACTCCAATCTTGCTGCTAGGCTGCAATTGGGGAACTTCTAGCAACACCCTTATCCTCATAGACTGAATTCGTATATTGTTAAACCTTGGATGCCTCTATTTCTTATCATTGAGTATTTTAACCATATTGGTGGAGTTTTCCTCTTCATCCTCGCATGGCTCACCTTCTTCTAGATCCTCTTCTATGGATTCGTCATTTTCCTCATGAGGGTCCATCTTAGTTTTCCTTTCCTCTCCTTAGTTTATCTTATGCAGAGGATGGCCTTTCACCATTCTGTCTGTCAATTTCGAGTGTTCCACTGCTCAAGGAGTTTCTTTATCGCTTAATATTATATAAAAGGCAAACAATTTCCTCATTTCCTCCGTTTTCCCAAAGAACTTTCCACTTCTAGTTTGTCGTTGATGCAAACTTTCTTCGATTTTAGGTTTTTGCTCATTAGTTGATTACTTCCTGGTTCCATACTTCGGAGGTGTTAAATTTTGACACTGCTCTCACTACTCCATCATCTTATCCTTAATAGTCTTGCTACACACTTTTCGGTTTGAAGTCATTGTCAGAAGGAGAGTTTCAGATTCTTACAATCAGGGTTCTTGGCAAGTAATCAACTCTTCCACACACAAGGTTTAAATAGAGTTTTTTGAGATTTCGAAAATTCTTGTGTAAGGAAGGAGATAATCATAAAAGGAAAAGTTTAAATTCTACTGCCTTATTTTCAAAATTGAGTCAATTCCTTCCTAAAATAATAATTTGAAAATGTAAGGAAATAAAGAAAATTTACAAATATGGAAAAAAAATTTATTCTGTTAAAATGCAATAAAATTGTTGCGCAAAGTTAGAAATACTGAATTTTCGCATTCTAGGAATGCTGCTGTGCAGGGCTTGAGCGGAATCCTTACGCTAAACTCCACTCGGGGTATGTTGTTCCTACTTGGGCCATTTATATATTTTAGGGGCGACGCCATCTTTGATAGCCTTCTCTTGCCTTTGTTCATCATACACCTTGATGTGCGAATATCCTATCTTTGTCAGGGTTGATGGGGTTTGATACATCGTATTGAAACTCAGTTGAATTGTTTGTGTGCCGCTTCCTCAGCTGATCAATTCAAAATGTGGTTGCACATATGGTAGCCTAAAAAGGCTGGACACTATTTACTGCTTCACAAACTAACACACAATAATTAAGGAAATACTAATGATGATGATTACGTGGAATAGTGACGTGGCAAATCTCTACCTTCGCTAAAGCGAAAAGAAACTTAAACCTAACAAAGTGTGTGTTCTACAGAGGCACAAGTATACGCGGTCAATTTGTAGCAAGTTTTAATGAGTAAGTACAAGTCATTCTCCACAGGGAATTTGGCTGCATTTTATATTCGTTTTCATGCAAGAGTCAAATGGCAACACATTTGTAGAAGAGTAGATTTTTGGTATTGAATTGTATAACAAATTTTTGAGAAGTACAAACAAATATGGGACTAAGTACCGGAGAGATTTAAGATTTTTGGGTATTTTGCTTAAACGAAGGGGATAGCGAGAGCGAACAACCAAGAGTTCCCTTGACTTTCTCAAGTTCTGGAAGCTAACTCTCTCGAGCTCCTAGTTTGGTTTTCTCAAACTCAATTACTGCTAAAACACCTTATGGCATTAGGCGAACCTTATCTCTAAGTGCTCTTTGATTAGTAAGCAAAGCTTAACAGTCCTAATGTCGTACATGCAAGTTCGCCCACTTCTTTTTCTCTCGAAATAGGGTAGTGGCAAATATACGGCTTGTTAACGGTATATAAGTTAGATAAATTCAGCATGCATAAAGAGTTCTTATCCGCTACCCCTTTCGCCCCAGCGAAATCTCCTACTTCTCCCATACCCTTCGATAACAGATTTAGCTACTCATATTAGCCAGAATTTTAAAACCGACAGAAAATATAACAGTTATGCTTGAATGAAAATTGCGAGAAACTGGAGTGCACGAATTAAAGTGAATAAAAACAAGAGATAGAAAAATGTCTGAAACTTCGATAAATGTTGAACTCCGGTGAACTCCGGTTACACAAACAGTCTTAAAAAATAGTAATCTAAGCTAAAGAAATAATAATAGCACTCGACACTCAACTACCCAAGGCTAAACTAAAGCCCGGCGAAATCGCTTAGGTGGCTTGAAAGCTAATCGAAAAGTAAACTTGGCCGGAATTGAAAAAAAAAAACTACTCTGAAATCAATGACTGAAGAAAACTCTCCAAAATTTCCCACCCTTTGCTCTGAAGCGACATTCACCTTTTGTAGGCCTCACGACAAACTTCTGTGAAATTTTGCTCCATGATCACTGCTCTGACAAAAGCTATTCTGCTCTGACTTTCTTCTGCTCCATGATTCATTTTATCGTAAGGTCATAGCTGACAAGTACGAATGGTTGTGATTTAATCGTTTAGCATCCAATTTTTGCCACGTGCCCCTTTGAATACGACAAATATCCCTTCTTTTTGCTTCTTCATCCCATAGCATCGATTCTTCGAAAGGGTGGTACATGTTCTGGGCTGTTTGTTGGGTCTGGCCTTCGCGCGTGCGAATGACCTCTTTTTTTCTTTTTTTTGGTTCATTTCGCTTCCCCATTTTTTGTTGCAACAAACTACAAATATCAATTCTTTTAACACTTAGAAATTTTCTTCCATTATGCATGTTTTTGGTCGCAACACTTCCTAATTTTTTTATTTTAACAAAATACTATGGATATTTTGCTTAAGCTTCGTTTTAGCTAATGGGGGCAAAATTTTTCCTTAAACTACTAAAATAATAGCAAATATATCCGAAATTATATTTAATTAAGCCACTTTAACTCTCATTTCTTGAGAGTTATCACTATTGCTAGTAGTCCTCTGTTTTGCGAGCTATCGTCTTTCTCCTGCAGTTCTGTTGTTTCACCCCTTTCCTAATTGGAAAAAGTTAGAAACTTCATGCTTATTGTTTCAGGCTTATTACTCACAATGCGGATTGGTTGAGAACTTTCGTCCTCGCTTTGGCTTTCATCACTAGAAACTTGCTCAGTATCAATATTGAAACTTGTCTCTTCTTTCTTCTCAAGAGGTTTATTAATTTCAGCTGCAGGAATGGCCAGGGTGACGAACCTTTCCCAAGCTTCCTCCTATTGCTACAATCGCATCCTCCATTCTTCTTTGCTCACAATAAAATTTTCAAATTCAACTTCAGGAGTGGTCGGGGTGGAGAACCTTGCACAAGCTTCTTCCATTGCTGTAATCGCATTTTTTATTCTTTTTCGCTCACAACAACTTCCTCAATTTCAACTTTAGGAATGGCCAGGGTGGCGAACCCTGCCCAAGCTTCTTCCCGTTCCTGCAATCGCATCCGTTGCTCTTCTTCTTCTGCTTTTGCATGCCCCAAAGTTTTAGCCTCTTTATCTTGTTTTAGCATGGCTAGCCTAAAATCATCCCACGAAAGTTCACCAAAAAATTCCATTGCTAATGCCTCATTAAGCACTTCGGCTTTCAAATATGTACCTTCTACTGGTGTATTGCTGACAGCGCTCTGTTGGGTTATTTTCTCAGTTCTGCATGTTGGTTTCTAGGGTGAGAAAATGATGCCATTTTTTCTTAACCATTTTTTCCGTTCTAGCTATATTTCTTCTTCTCAAGTTGTGTTCTTCAGAGATTGCTCATGATGATACATTGATTGTTTAAGTTTATGACGCCTAGATTCCTCTGTATGCTTCTTACTGCTGTGATCCCCTTGCCGACCATTTTGCCCTCGAAAATTTCTGCTGTGATCTCCCTCAATATGCATCGGAGTTTCCCAGTTAGGCTGTGTCATATTGAAATCTGTTTGTAGTTCCTCCGCATAGTCTGAATACTGATATAATCGTGTTTGCGATGGTTGTACATTGCTGCTCCAATACTGATTTGCAAAGTGATTGTATGCCATCTATTATGATTGTTGCATGTGGTAATGTATTAATACTCTTTCCTTGTTGGTTGACGTGTGCCTTAGATCTCGGTTCCCCTAAAATACTAGTTCAACCTTTTATCAATAAAAACTACTCTCGTCCTAATAATATTAATCCTAAATAATCAATCCTCGGCAACGACGCCAAAAAATTGATCTGCTAAGATTGCATTTCAGGTGCTAATATAATTTTACAGTATTTAACTTAGAGAAAACTTAAAGCTAAGTATGACTTGGAATCGCTTATGCGCAAGTATATGCGATCGAAACTGCAGCAAGTAATAAGTATTTGTTTTATCGATCCCACAGAGATTGATGTCTAGAAGTAATACCGTTAAAACAAGAATTATGCTGAAAAGTAAATAAATGGGTTGTAAAAGGGTGTTTGATTTTGGTTTTGAATGCAGAATTAAAAATATGCAAATGCTTGAATAAATATGGATGCAACGAGTAAAGATAAATAAAAAATTACAGAAGATGTTAAGAATGCGAGACTAGTTATCGAGTTTCTTGCTTCCCTTAACTAAGAAGTGCTTCCGCGCTTAGTGATTTATGAGAGGACAGCTTCCGATGTGAAATCCATAGTAAAATAGGGCAACGTGAGCAATAATAAGGTTATTCCTAACTCCTTAAACGATGCAAAGACTTGCATTCAACCTACAGTAGAATACTGAATCTCCATGTGGTTCCTCTTTTCGACTCACCATAAGTCATATACGTGGTTAGCAAAGTGACACATATACATATAAATAAACAACACAGCAGTGTAAAACTCCCTAACCTACACTCTTAAACATGATTCTATTCTTGAGAATTCATTTAAGACTATTATAATGCATCATAATAATGAACATGCAGTAAGAGGTTTAAATCAGCAGATTTTGTTATGACTACTAAATGTTTATCATTACACTACTCCTAAGAAAAACATTAAAATGGAATTGGCACAGCTGTGAAGTATGCAGTCCCCTTGTCATCGGCTCCTACAACCACCACTAGTTGCTTCTCGCATGAATCAGACTCTAATCCTTTGACTTAGCTCCTGTTCACTTGGATCGGTTTTTGTCCACCCGACCAACTCACCAAACTTTTGCTTTTTTCTTGCAATTTATAGAATTGATTTACTTGGTCGGTAAGCCTATGTGAGCTGGAAAATCTTCATTAATGCAGGATTTCTTAATTTTCGCTGAAATTGATTTGATTGACACCACTTTAATTGCTTGATTGATTCTCTGTTTATTTCCATGTTGGTGTGATTCTCGAGCGCGACTGCCTTGTGAACACGTGATTTTTCTATGTGGGTCGTCATTCGCATTGTTTGGTTCCTCCAACATCAGTGTTTAGCATTTCCTGCATTTACTAGTTTTTCAGCACGCAATTGTATAATATTTGTATCTAATTCGCATATTACGCTGATGATGCTATTTTCTGTCCATATCCTGATTTCTACACTTTTATTCGCAAAATGATCCTAATAGCTTGAAAAACTTTCTGATCCCTTAATAAAATGCTCACTAAATCAGCCTAAATAATAACCTATTTGAGAGCCATCAGAACACCAACAGATGGAGTATTGAAAAGATAACACCACAAATTATACATGGGATTACAGGTATCATGAACCCAATTATCCAATGTATAATTATAAGTCATCTTTGGAGGATATTTTGAGGGAAAGCTTGGCAAGTAGCGATGCCACTTTAGCTTCGATGGAGAACTTTAATGATGAGATAGAGCAATTAGCTACAACACAACATTATTTTGAGCCCTCTCTAGAGGAATTTATAAGAGAAGCTATTACTAGGAAGGACAAAACTCTACAGAGTAACAAGGCATGGATGAATAATTTCAATAAAGAGACGGAGCGGTTAACTACGAAGTGGCAGCCGTAGCAAGTAGAGGAAACCTCAGACTACGCACACAATTATGGATACCATAAGCTTAATGCACTAGTGCATAGTCTTGAACCATCACTGGAAGACTTCATGAGGGAGAGCCTCGCCAGATGCGATGTCGCGTTACAAAACAACCTAGACTTAATGAAAAATGCTAATGATCAACTGGAGCGGTAGCGGCAGAGTAAAAACCTTGAAATGCACAGGAGGTTTCGACAACCTTAGCATTCTCAATAAGAGATGATGAGGAAGATGTCCTATTTACTGAGTTGAACAACTTTTCAAAGGAAGTCGCGCAGAATAAAGTTGAGGAAAGCCAAATTGAGGAAGAAATTCCCCAATCAACCATAACCTTTTACCCTTGGTATTTAAAGGAAATTTTAGATCCCTAGGTTAAGAATCATTGTAGCACCGTTAGCCCCTTGAAGAGTGCATCGTCTTCTTAGAAGCTCGCCATTCGTTCTGATTTTCCATTTTTTGCATCGTTCAGGTGTTAAGGATTGTGCTCTAAAGGCCTAGTAGTTTTTATTTAAAGAATAAGCATTTAATGTTATATTTTAGCTATTAATAAATGTTATAATTTTCATTAATTGCACATTTAATATACAAACGTCGTTTAGCGTTATCGTATTAACTGGATTAATAGCGATATTCCCATGGTTATTTGGATAACACTTGGACAAGTATGTGAGACATACAAGTGGATCTAGTTCCAAGTTAATAACCTAAAACATCTATAGTATATAGACTAAGGCTGGGCACCTAAGTCTTGGTGACACTGTTGGTACGACTTGCTTTGCAAAGGTTTAAACAACCTGATCTTGGTTGTTCATGTAGAGACATGTGAGTAGAGGTGCCTATGCAAAAAAATTTTTTTTGCATAAGACTGGACCAGAAGTTTTTATGATTAATCTAGTAATTTTGTTATAGAATCGTATCAACTACTTCGCTAAGGATGATCGTATGTCGATGTAATCTTAATCCTGAGTGAGTTGTGAACTCATGCTTTATGAAAGAGTCATTTGATGTGTATGGGTGAGACCAGCCAAACAGTGTTGGGTCAATAAGCCTCCCACGTTAGGGATTGCTGTAGTGAGTGGCTGGGAATGCAACGTCACAAAAAGGAATTTAGGTCTTTCCGAATTTTGAGGAAGATGTAGAGTTGTTCCCTTAAGAACTGATTATGGGGCTTGGACAAAAGGATCCCGCCTCTCATTGGCCCTAGAGGACATTGATTTATAGTTGGATTATAAACACTTGTTCATTAGAGGAATCAGTGACGCTTAAGGAGAAAGATGTAATCAAAAGGGTAGAACAGATTTCTTGTCCCAGCTGTGAATTACGAACAAGCTCGTGAAATATCATATGACAGATGACCGATTATATCCGTGGACGTTAACTTGTCCTATAGTGCGAAAGAATTCAACACAGACCTTTAGTGGAATAAGCGTGATGTAAACGAATAGGGATTGGATCCCGGATCGTTGTAGCTTTCAACTTATAGGTCCACTGGTCCTCAGGCTTGCTCATACTTGCTGGTACACTATTTTATTAGATAGTGAGTTTGAAGAGTTCAAATTCACATATTAATTATGTGGGACATAATTAATAGGAGCATTTATTAAACTTGCTAATTAATATATTTGATATATTAATTTAATATTTATTGAATAAATATTAAGGAGAAATTAATTTATTTGATAAATTAATTATAAATAATTATTTAATTAAGAGCTTACAGTAATTAATATGTTGGACATATTAATTGATTTAATGATTATTGAATAATTATTAAATGGAGAATATTAATTAATATGTTGGACATATTAACTAGGTTAATAATTATTGGATAATTATTAAAGTAGAGAATTAATATATTGGATATATTAATTAGACATTTATTCATTTAAAATATATTTGATATATTATGGAATTGAAATTTATTGGATAAATATCAATTAAAATAATAAAACAATATATGAAATTTTAGAAAATTCCATGGGAAGGAAAAAGTCTTTGATTTTGTCCCACATTGGAAAATTTTAAGATTGGGCATTCATTCCTCTACTATAAATAGGAGGCCTTGGAGGTCTTCTTTTTCATCCCATCCACTTTAGTCGATCTTACTCAACATAAAAACCCACGAGATTAGATCAGATGCGACAGTCAATGTAAGTGCTCCTACCCTTTATTCCCAACACATAATTGGATGGTGGATGTTATTTTACTTATTGGGCATGGTTGTCTTTACATGTTTTGCATTTTATTAAATTGTTATTTGAACTATCATGGCGAGGATCTGAAAATTATGTGAACTTGAAAGCATGTTTTATTTGTTTTCTCTCCAATGTCCATTTTAAATGGTTTCTTGAGGGAGGAAAGGAGAAAAGGTGAAAAGAGGAATCGTCAACGCCATGTTTATTTTTAGTACATCATAACCTCTCCCAACTCCTCTCAACTCCTCATTGACTCATTATCAAACATCACATCAAACATATAATTAATTATATTAAATTTTATCTAATTTTTAACCTTTTTTTTTTAATTTTAACATCACATCAAACCTATTATTTAATTATATCAAATATATA
>JBBMKA010092032.1:0-13040 GCA_037833695.1 Sechiopsis laciniata
TAAAGTCTTGTACAAAGTAAACAATATATAAAATTTGTAAATTACAATTAATATTTCATAAAGTCAAGAAAAAAAAAATTAAATACTTTGACAACGGCAGACGCAAACGATCATCTTGAACAAAGTACCTACAAAATATAATGGTAAAACTTTGAATTAGAAATCATAGCTATTCATCCACTATATTTGTTCATCCACTATATTTTCTGATCATATTGACAACATCCAATTTTCAATCAAAACAATATAGTCAAGATTTAAATTTTATATAACATATCCAACCACTAAAGCTTTTGATACCAACTCATTATATATAACATATCCAGCCACTACAACAAAAAAAAAAGACATAAAAGTCAAACTTACTAGATAGGAGTGAAAGAATTTTCACAACTTAGTTCTTTATAAACTCAACTATTTGAAACTGAAAACTAAACATGAACTGAATCGTTATCTGGTTGATCGCATTGTGCAGTAAAAAGAAATTACTTTAAGAGTTGAACTTCTCAATAGCAATTTGAACTTCATCTCTGATCAAAACCAAAATACTTAAACGACTAATGAAAGCCTAAGTGCAAGCTAGAGTCCACCTTTTTTCATTGCAATATAATTGTTGAAAAATATTCAATTGATTTAGGGTCAAATTTGTATCTGTACAAAAAATAAAGCTTGGCGAGATGCCGATACTCTTTGTTCTTCTTTCTCTTGTCTTTCGAACACTAACCATGTAATTCGACTCTATGGTCAAAATTGTCCTAACTATACTATAGTTGAATTTTATTACAAGATTGGCCAAGTGGAAGTATAGAAGAAATAGAGAACCTTAAGAAGAGTACATTTAAAAAAATAAAAAAAAAAAGAAAAAAAAATAGAAAAAAGCTCCATTATCTATCATTTATCAAATCTGAATGAGTCTCATACAATGAATTTAAAAGGTAATAAATATAAGAGAATCACAATCACCTTAGGTTCTCCACCAAAAACTATACTTGAGCATAAACAAAGTTGCACGAACATATTTACATTTGAAGTTGCAAGAATAATGCTTCTCTTGTGGGCCTTAGCTAACGAAGAATGCATCATGGATTGAGTCGGTTCAAATATTAGTTCTCAATATGAGTACAAAGTCATTAACAATAATTTATCATCTTACCTATTAAATCCCAAATGGAATAGACTATCAACTATCACTAACCAAGTAATTTAGCACCATGGACAAGATGTAAATATGAGATGAGAAGTGAGAATAATAAAGACAATTTGTATAGAGGAAAAAAATGTTACCTTAATTATTTGCCTTGCTAGAATCCTACACATTTCAATAAAACAACAAAAGTATAACATGTTGGCAACTTGGCAGAGGTGATAGTGATAAGATATGTGATACATAGATAGATAGAATATACCTAAAACTTGGATTTATGTAACATTATCAGTATATACTCAAATAACTAAATTTCATGAGTTTGAATCTACATTTAAAATTATTCTAGACCATTGGGTTTATTCAGCCTTTTTATTTGTTAACTCGCTACATTCCTATATCAAAATTATAATGATTGAATGATAAATGTTTCTAAACAGCTCACTCATAAATAAATTAAAAAAAATAAACCTAATATGAAATGCAGAGCTAACACAAACACTAATTTAACGATATTAGAATATATTCTATGATTAAGAGATCATGGAATTGAATGTTCCCACCTCCAATTATTATAACATCGAAAAAAAAAAATTGTTAGAATATATTATTTTGTATTTAATTATACCGACTACGTATGCGGTTTAAAATATATTTAATTTTATACTTAATTATAATGAATTATTAAAGAAATATAACTTTACAGGAAACAATCTTTTTCAAAAAAAAAAGAAGTAAATGTAACAATCAAAAACAAAATTTTGAAGCAGTGGAAAAGCAATATCCATCCATCAATTTTAGAAAAAATGACCCCTAACCAAACTTTTTTTTTTCTCTTTTCCAATGGATGCCTCAATCCCTTTCTGACCTAGTAGAAGTAAATTACAGAAATACCAAAGATACGAGTAATAATCACGTTTCGAGAACTATTTTCACATTATTTTTTATTTAAAAAAAAATTGATTTTGATGATAGTGGATTATGGGGCCCTCTTTGGATATCCATCTGAATTCGTACCATTTATCAGATCCCAATCATGACTCAGTTTCAATCCAACGGTTCTGATTCATGGGCGTCTTGTTCATCAATCCAACCCACAGTTTCACTGAAAATGACGCTAATCTCTCATCATTCTCCTTTTGTTTCTTTCATAACCAAATAATTGGTTTTTCCTTCAGAAAAATAACCTTTTAGTATTTGAATTGGATCAAATTTATATATATATATATATATATATATATATAAAATATTTTTATGATAATTCAATAGTATTGGTATTAATTTTAATGTATAGATTAAGTAACTATTTTTCGTTTTCGTTGTGAGTTTAATTTTAAAAGTAAATTGAAAAACACATAAAAACTGAAGTAAGTTTTATTGAAATATTAAAAATAAAAGTGTTCAATTTTAAAATTTATAAATCAAATTGAAACTACATTTCAAATTAATGGTTAAAAATGTAGATATTTTTTTGGTATCGTTTTTTTTTTTTTTTTTTTTTTTGAAATTATAAACTTATCATTAATAATAATAATAATAATAATAATAATAAAAGTACACAAAACGACTCTCAATAAAGTAGTAGTAAACATGAGGAAAAAAAATCTCAATAACTAATTTGATTCCAATCCATAATTCCAATAGAGATTAGTATAGACAAGCTCAAAATGAATAAAACTTCAAAATGATCTAACGTAACCATGTAAGCTGGCCTCCTTATAATTAAGATTGGAAGAACCCAATATAAATGATCCACTCAAAAATTTCAACACTATAATGGTTGAAATTTAATAAACTTTAGGTATTAAACCAACATACATAAAACATATGTACAAGTAACTATCATAAAACAAAAAAAAGAGCTAAAAAACAATAGAGGAATGAAGATATCTTCAAGGTTAATAGTCGTTCGACCCAATAAAAAAGAGACCTTTATCAAAAAACTTTTCTCCAAAAAAGACAATATAGCATAACAAAAACCTATTAGACCGGTAAACAAATACTTGTCAACCTTATTGAAATTAAATAAAATCATAATGGGGCTAGAAAGTGTACCCACCTCCTTACGAGAATGGATTACTCAAAATTCATCCTTTCTTCGAACCCTTCAAACCAAGTGACTTGCTGCAATTTGTATCCTTCTACTAATTTTTAAATTCTTCCTAATCAATAAATGCAACCCAAATAATTAGGGGTTAAAAGCTTCATCAATTTTTTTTTTCCTTAATAACCTTATGTACGTGTAAAATGCTCTTTAAAAACACAAATATAGCCCTGTACGTAGTATTCTCAACATTATCAATTAAGATACAAGTACGAATAATTTTATTTTGTTATTATTTGTGAGATCAATGCAACAATGAAAGAGCAAGTGTCATTTTATTTACAAAATAAAGAGAATAAATATAGATAGAAATGATATTGTTTTTAATATTTTGGGACCAAAATCTTCATAATTAGTGTTGATGCCCAATTTGGCTTCGGCTAGGACTCAAATATGAAAAAGAAAATTGATATATACTTTGCGAACCCTTAATAACAAAAATCACTTTCATCGGTCCATTTAAATAAATTGCCTAATAACACCATAATTATTAATAAATAGGTTTGACAACCAAATAAAATCTAACACCCACCGACACCACATTAGCCATCGACCTACTTCCACCTTTTTTTTTTTACTTTTCAATTAGCATAAAGGATTTTTTTTCCCCTTTTTCTTATAAAGGTCTTTTAAATTATTATTTTTTATGTCCATAACTATTTAGACCAGTTTCTACATACTTAATGTATATGACATACCGTCTGATCCTATAACATTAAAAATTAATTCTTTAATAACTGGCCACCATAAATTGAACCCATCACTTTATGCAGTCAAAGACCTTCTTTAACCATTTGAGCCACTCCATGATGGTTGTCTTCTTAGAGTTTTGCTCATATTAATTCAGACACTAAAACACCATGGAAAGAGTAGAGACACAAGTTGAAAATGTCTACAAATTAATATCACTTGAACCTAAAATCTTAAGTAAAGCATAATTTCGTTTCTCAAAAAAAAAAAGAAGTAAAGCATAATTTCAAAATATAGTCTTTCGATCAACTTAGTCTCTCGTGCATTCATAATTTAATTATAAAAACTTTTTGAAAACATTCCATATATACAAAAATCTCGTGCATTCATAATTTAATTTTTATTGTTTTTGTTCAATTTCACTGGATTGTTTTTCTTCTGTTTATTTTATTAAAGTCAACCATCTTATTTAATTGAAGCCATGGATTATATTTGATGGAAACTATAACTTAACTGGATTAAATCGGTTTTTGCTATATTTAAATTTTGTTTTTTATAAAGAATTTGCCATATATAGAATTGTTTTTTCCTTTTGTATTATGTAAGAAAAAATCCCTAAAATAATTAAGTTTAAATTAAATGAAATAATACAGAATGGTCGATGACGCGATTAGTTATCTAGTTTGGTGTCAATCCATTTCCATTCCATGGTCACGAGTTCAATCCCTGAAATCGGTATTTGTAATCTTCCTTCCTCTCACTTGTACTAAAAAAAATTAAATGAAATAGTAATTAAATAATCAGTTTGAAATTTTTTGTGGCTGCTAATATCCATTTTTTGTTTAAAATTTAAACTTTTAACTAGCTAAAGAAGTAAGTAGATTAAAGTTAATCGTCCTAATATGGAAAATTTTAAATGTTAGAACAAGGTAAATGGATAAGATTGGAAAAGGTTGAAGGAAAACCATGGGATAAAGCTAGGCGTCTTTCTTAGTCGAGTTTGGTTGGATTAAGAAGATTTTTTTGGACAACCTCAAAGTTTCGAGTTGGCGAATTTACCATCTACGTGAATTTTATGTGATTGAGCAATTCAAACCCATATATTTATGCTTTGAGTTGGATCGTCCGTTGTTGTTTTATGTCTTTAATTCGAATATATATATTAAAAAATTAAAAAATGATAATTCGAGAAAATTTGTTGTAAATAATAAGTTCTAATCTCCATATTTTAATTATAATAACTTCTTAAAAATATTTTATACATAATAAAATATAGAATATTTAAGTTGATTTAAATTTATCTGTTTATCAATAAAAGCAATAGTTCAACGACTAAATCTTTGGTACAACTCTACTAAATTTGTAACTATCATCTAACATCACTGAGTAGTTTTTGTTATATTTGATTTTTTTTTTTTCAATTTTGAAATCTTTAGATTTTTTATTTTATTTTTGCTATTCATGAAAATTGTTTAAAATAAATATACACATATCTAATTAAGTTAAAAATTAAAAAAAAAAAAAAAGAATTTAAATTAACCTAAAAACCAATCCAATAAATACAAATTTTATTATTCAAATAAGTTTATTATACAACAACCCAACCCATCATTGGATTAGATTGATCAGATTGTTTGAATTGTCAATATTTTAACACCCTTATTTGAATTGATCAGATTATTTGGATTAGAAAAAGAAGTGGCCAAAAATAATTGTGACGTGTATAAAATCTTTGGTGTGGGATAAAAAAGTATCAGATACGTATAAATGGAAAAGAATATATTTTTATATAATATATGCGGTCACGAGAAATGCAGTGAAAAACAATGGATCTGATCCCAATTAAAAGTTAATGAGTCACATGATTGCGTGCGAGACCGCAAGAATGGGAGAAGAATTTTTAAATGTTTGCAACAATAAACAATTCTTTCATTTTTTACATGTTAATTTTATCGTCTGGTAAATCATTTTATTGGGGATTATAATTTAGTATTCAATTTATTATTATTATTATTATATATTTAAAAATTATCTCCGGAAAGGCTCACGCAGGGTATATGTCAGAATAATGTGAAAGTACAAAATTAGGCTTGGGATAAGTGTGGAAAAGTATTATGATGGTGGTGATTTTCTTGACTTTTTGTAAAACTCAACAACCCTTTCCATTTTCTCTACTTGGGTTGCTAGCCAACCTCATGATTTCTTGTCTATAAATAAAAATTAAATTTATTATTCATAATAAAGTGTGTGTATATATATATTATTGATAATAAGTTTTTTGGTCTATTGCTATCAAATAATATGATAACTAAATATCATTTTTTGTACTCGAACTCGTAATCGTGAAGTTGAAATAGATTAACATCAAATAATATAAACAACTGTGCCACTCATCCATTCGATATTTAAAAAAAATATATTTTATACATATTAAATATTTGTCTAATTATTTTTAATCAATTTTACTTGATTGTTTTCAATCGGTTTAATTTAATTGAAACTATTAATTTCGGGGTATCATTTTTTTTTTTTGAAAAGGTTATCAATTTAACTTGACTAAATCGATTTTTGCTATATTTAAATTATTTTTAAAATCTTAAAATTTTTTATTTATGAAAATTTGAAAATTAATTGAATTTTTATTTGGTTACTTTTAATGACGATTGGTTAAATTGATTTCTACTTTTTAATGAAAATAAATTTAACTCAATAATAATGAACAAATATTAGACAAATCTTATTGCTTATATATGTGGTATTTTATGGTGCAAATTATTTTGTTTATAAACAAAATAATATTTAAAATAAAAAATCAGCAAAACAAAACTGTGCACGTCTATCTATGTTAGACCACCCAAATATGTTAGAACTACAAAAGAAAAACATTTTGATGGTATAAAAAAAACACTACTTATTTTGTTTGGTATTTAACTTTACATATATTTTTTTAACGCACATGAAGATAATAATATGACACATAGATACACATAAAATTATGATTTGATTAATAATATACATTACCTATATGGTACAATATAATCTTTATATAGTTGAAAAGTATAGTGATAATCTAGTTCAACACTATGAAATTTAATCTTGAAAACAAGTATTTAGGATCTCATTGTAGTACCTTCTTTATAGAATTTGTAATCTCAATTTCTCAACTTGTACTAAAAATAAATAAAAATAGTGAACATTATTCTAAAAAAAAAAAAAAAAAAGTCAAGTTGCATAAACATGGACTCTGGTTATAGCACAATGAGTCCCCACATTGGTTGAGTAAAACCACAACAAGAAGCAACCTCTCTTTTAGAGAAGAAAGAAAAAGCTCTCAATTTCCCCCAATTTAAAAACACCACAAACAAACCCCTCCATTCCTTTCTTCCTCTTTCTCTCTCTCTCTTTTTTCTCTCCAAAAACCCTAAAACGAGCTTATTCCACTTCACGATTCCTCCGATTTCGCCTGTTTTTCAAAATGGGGTTTTCGGGATTGTGAAAAAAGCAGCAGAATCATCATCAATCGCAGCAGATCTTTTCTCTGCACCCGTGATATATTTGTTGTGCTTTTCCGTACGTCTTGTAGCTGCAATTCTGAGCGTTTAATGATGGATTCTGGTACTAGTGGAAGTTTACAGAGCTCCAGCGGTGGCGAAGAAGAACACGATTCCCGCGCTCAACGATTCTCTGCAGGGCTTGTTGTCAGCCATGGGGCCAAGCCGCCTAACCCACCAGCCAAACACCACCCTTTTGATCCTTTCTCCAATTTCTTTGATCCTTTACCCACAAACCCAATTCAATCCCAATCGGTTATGCCGACCACCATGCCCATTAACCCAATTCAATTGCAAGTCCCCCCTAATGAGGTTCAACCACCCCCTCCTCCTAGTCGTAACCCGAGGAAGCGAACCCGAGCCTCGCGCCGAGCCCCGACCACGGTTCTCACCACGGATACCACCAATTTCCGAGCCATGGTTCAGGAATTCACCGGGATTCCGGCACCTCCCTTCACTCCGGCCTCGCCTTATTCTCGACCCCGGCTAGATAGTCTTTTTGGCGGCTCTTCCACCTCTACTACCCCACCTTACCTACTCCGCCCATTTCCCCAAAAGCTGTCCCCCTTTCTCTCTCCTCCTCCTCCTCCTCCTCCTTCCTCCGATTTTCTTCTCCCCAAACACAACCCAAACCCCATTCCCTCTATTTTCAACCTCCACCCAAACATACCCCTCCACGTTCCGCTAGACACTACGCAAACGACTCCTGAACCTAATCGCAATTCGTTGCACCTTCCTCCGACGCCTCTCCCGGAAGAGCTGCTTTCTGCGAATCTCCGGGACGGCGGCCACGGTGGGAATATTGTTCCGGGGAGTTGGGGCAGTGGATCGGATCAAGATCTGTTTCCAGCTATGAATGCGAAATACTCCACTGGTACTAAACTTAACACCAACTTCTCCGGTTCTTCTTCTTCTAATTTGGATTTTCATGGAGATAATAAGGGGTCTGAGAATGTGACCAATCGAAGCGAAGGTATGATAGAATCATGGATTTGTTCTTCAGATTAATTAATATATAAATCTTCATCAGACTAGACGTATAATTATCGAAATCATCGGTGATCTTATGTACATAACATTACACCCCCCATATTGAAATTTCGTTTTTTATGTTTCCAATTTGGCGTAGGTTATTTCTATTCTACTTATACATTTATGTACAATTTCTTTTGTTTGATAACCCGGGAATTTAGAGTTTTGCTCCTCTATATCCGGAACAACACTGGCTCGTTCCTAAACTATATACATTCATATATATAATTAGTATTCAAAATGTGACAATTCTTGTTTTTGGTAAACATTATATGGGTAAACCATCCTCGTACCATGTCTGCATTCTGAAAGTTCCATAAAACCAACCATGTTTTCTTTAGTTTGTTTGCAGTAGCCTACCAAACAAGCACCATGGCCTCTCATCTTTGTCCTCTTTATGATATTTATTTATTCTCTCTCTCTCTCTCTATCTTTTTTAATTTTTTTTAAAAAAATAAAAAATAAAAGGAACAGTTTCCATAAATTAGGAGCCATTGGAGGCGAGATTTGAGGAATGTGAAGCCGCCATAATCTGTCTGGGATCTTCAAATCGAGTACATTTAAATTTTTTTTGATATTGCATTCATGTGTCTTGTATGTCAATGTTATCATTTTTCCCCCTCCTTAATTAATGACTTTTCAAAGTACATAAATTCATGCAACATAATTAGGGGCGCTTGGATAGAGAGGTTGGTCCAGCTCCTCTCCTGGCTCTCTATCTAAATAAAGGGATGAGATTTTGGATAAGAATTATTTTGGTTAGTTATAAAATTAACGTTTTAATAATAGTTTGTTTGGATATGAATTTTTATGGAACAATTGCAGCAAAAAGCTTGTTTCAATGTCAGTTCTTTTTCTAGAGGAGTTAGAGACAATAGTTTATTTAAATATGAATTTTAGATAATGAATTATTTTGAGTAGTTAAAATGATTGATTAAAAATGAGTTACTGTAAGTAGTTAGAAATGAATGATTAGAATTGAGTGGTTAGAAATGAAGAGATATTTTGAATAGTTAAAAATGTATGTATTTTGAGTAGTTAAAAATTGATAGTTGTTTTGAATAGTTAAATAACTCGTTTTGTTGTGGTTTTGTGAAGTGTGGTTAGTAAATACTCAATATATATATCTTTTTAAAATTGACAAACAAACCCAACCTTACTATCCCTCATTATTACTTGTAAACTATTCATAACCATTCCTAAGTGATCTTAACTCCAAACTAACATTTTCTAGTACATTCACTTTTAACCCCTCTAACCAAACATTCCTAAATCCATAATATCCTTCATAACTCCCACTTCCTAAATCCATAATATCCTTCATAACTCCTTTGTCCAAATACATGTATTGTATTGTTTTTTTTTTTTTGTTAAATTAAAATATTGAGAAGTTGATTTTGCACCGAATGGGTCGGTGTAAATCCATTTCCACTTCATAATTACAGTTCGATCCTTAGAATCGGTATTTGTAATCTTCTTTCTTCTAACTTGTACTAAAAAAAAAAAAAAGTTGATTTTGCAGTCAGCCTTAGAAACCAGACGCGGATGTGGTGCCCAAATTTTCCCTGATGCATTTGGTTTGAAGACAAAAAGTACTGATTTTTAGCTGTCTAGCCTTTTATAGCAAACACTAGACTTCAACAAAACTAAATATGAAAATAACCCCATTTCCTCTTCAAAAAACAATGAATTTACAACGTACGTTAAGTGTTTGGATGTAAAATTGTAGAGTGATTATTTTTAGTAATTATAAATGAGAAATTATTTTGAATAATTAGAAATTTAAGTTAATAGTTCGTTCGGATATGGTTATTTGTAGAGGAGTTACAATTTTTTTTTTAAATTACAATAATTGAGGGTGGGAGGATTCGAACCCAAGACTTCTTAGTTGTTGGGTGTACACTATGCTGAACAACTATTCTTGTTGGCATAGAGGAGTTGTAGTTAATAACTCGTTTGAATAATGTTTTTTGTACAAAAATGACAAATAATAATTTGTTTGGATATAATTAGAAATGAGTGATTATTTTTAGGGATTAGAAATAAATAATTAGACATGAATAATTAGAAATAATTGGTTAGAAATGAATGATTAAAAATGAATTAACATTTTAAGTAATTAAAAATTAGTGATTACAATGGGGTTTTGAAGAGTTATCGTAAAAACTCATTTGAGTAGATAAGATGAATTAACCAAGTAAATAAATAAATAAGGAAACCTAGCTAGTGTTAAGTTTAATGGTGTATGAATATAGAAACTGTTTACAATATATTTGTTTTGTGCATACATTATTTAAATAAATAAGGAAAAGAAAGTGGCCTTGGGATCTAGGACGTGAAAATTTGTAGAGCAGAAAGCAGCGATTTCGAAGTTAGTGCCCGTAGGAAATCGTTCTTTTTATTATTCTTATTATTTTTTCCCTTATTTGATTGGACTATCATTGACTTTATTTTGGATTTCAACGTCTCGCTTAATACATTCATAAATGTTCTTCGCCGTTTCAAATTGGCCGATGTTTTTCATGGAAAACAATTGTCTAATGGCCAATGGGTGCATTTAAGCTTTTTTATTTTATTTTATTTTTAGATTACAACAATAAAGTGAGATTCATGCTTATGTTCTCTTACTTTTTAGGTTACTTGATGTCACTGAGTTACTAGTTTTTGTAATAAAAAAGGTGATTGATTTAGTCAATGCTAATCTTTCTCAAAGGTGGAGACCATCCTCGTAAACACAATAATTTGTGTAATTTGTATTAAAAAGTAATTTATTTAAGTCTTATTTGATAATTATTTCCCAAAGTAATTTATTTGGTTTTTATTTTTAAAATATAAGTTTATTCTTACTTAAAGTTTTACAATGTGTACCATCTATTTTATAATGTATCCATCTTTCTTAAAAAATATATGTGAATACGAACCAAATTTAAAAAAAAAAAAAAAAAACTTTTGTAACTTACTTTATTTTTGTTTTTAAATTTTGGTTTAATTTCTAAAAAATAGATAAAATATAGTGTCCAAGTAAGAAAAACATATAATAAGATAGTTGTAGGCTTAAATTTCAAAAACCAAAATTAAAAAAAAAAATAGTTATCATGGTCTTAATTTTTATAATCAAGGAGTTCCTATTAGTCTTTATTTTTTGTTTTTTCTTAAAAAGATTTCATTAACCTCTCATTTTTATCTAACAGATCCTGAAAGTGACCATATCTCACGATGCTTGAAACACATCAACGTCGTGACTTAGGGCTCGTTTGATTAGTTCCCGTTTCCTGTTTCTCGTTTCTATTTTTGATTTTTTGAAAAACAGACTTATTTGATAACTGTTCCCGTTGCTTGTTCTTAAAAAAAAAAAAAGTTTTTCAAATTAGGTGTAAAAAGTAGAAACTGCTCAAACTAGTTTCTTGAGTTCCGTTCTTTTTATTTTTTATTTTATTTTTCTGAAAGCTGGTACTTTATGTGTATTGTAATTATACATTAATCAAGTTAACAAAAGAATGCTGTGGGCCAGTGTTTAGTATGTGGTTTCCAATCCTATTTTGGACTTTCTTTTTTTTTTTTTTCAATATTTATATGTTTTAATTTTCAATTATTTTATTTTTGTATGTTTATTTACTGCTTTTAGTGTTAGTTTTTTAATTTTGCAGTTTTTTATTATATAAATTTTAAACTTTCACTATTGTAATGCATTTTAAAATTATAAGTGATTTCTTTGATTCAAATATATATATAAATTTAGTAATATGCCTATTTATTTATTATTTCATTTCTAATATATTTGAACTCGAAATAATTTGTCATTGTGAAATTTTTTTTCATTAAAATATTTATTTGACACTACTTTAATATTTTACGAACACAATATTTTTTAACATGTCATTTGTGACAAACAATTTGTGTGAGAGATAAAATATTAAATTTGTTGTTAATTTTACATTAAGATTGATTCGTTTTTTTTTTTTTCATAAAATGTTTATTTATATTAGAACATGTAAATTTTTTATAATGATTTTTTAGTATTTTAATACATGTTATATATTTTAAGAAAAAAAAAAGCCATCAAACATGTTTGTTTCTATTTCTTAATTTTTTTGAACTTTAAATTTTGAAGTTATATATTATATAAGACATTTTTTTTTTTTTTATAAAATACTTATAAAAAAATAATAATAAAAAATAAGAAACGAGAAATAGTTATCAAACAAGTTTTGTTTCTGTTTCTTGATTTTTTTAGAAACAAAAAACAAGAAATAGTTATCAAACACATTCTTATTTCTTTTTCTGAAAAATTAAGAAACAAAAAACAAAAACCAAGAAACGGAAAGCAAGAAACAAAGAATGTTATTAAATGGGCCCTTAATTGCTAGCTGCAAAGTTAGTTTTGTGTTTTGTTTCCTAAAACAAAAAAAGGGAAATTTTAGTTTCTTTTAACAAGGAAAAGTTTTAGTTTTATGCTATATATATATATATATATATATATATATATATATATATATCTATAGATATAAAAAAAATAAGA